>PVIA01013631.1:0-31075 GCA_004024845.1 Tonatia bakeri
CTGCTCTCAGCATGTCCTCATCTGTAAGTGGATGTAGTAATAATTGTTGTATAGAGTTGTGTTGTAAGGAGTATATGAGAGAAGACCTGTAAAGCATTTAGCAAAGTGGCAAGAAATATTACCTATACCTTTGTTTCTCCTCTTCTGAACACAAAATTTCTATCTAACCACTTGTTTGGCTCTTATATGCTTTCTTATATTGTGGCTTTTGCATACCTGTTATTGTATTCTGAATATACTTTATTTCTTAATTACTTTTTTGGTATTTTTTCCATTACCATTTACCCCCTTTATACCCCCTGCCCTGAATGTATTTTAAGAACCTTGGCCACAGGAAGCAGGCTTTATGCCATCTACATAGGACCTAACACATGTCTTGCAAATAGTAGGTGCTAAAAAAAAAGCTGATAAATCAATAAAATGGAAGAGGGAAGGAATCATCACTTGGGTACTGGAACACAGCTCTGTTAACATCTGGTTGTACTATATTACATAACTTTTTTGATTTTCAGAGCCCTTTTTCCAAACAGAGATAGGCCTGTGAGGTAATTTCTATGCTGCTTTTTAACACCAATTTATAATTACCTGGGGTGTGGTTTAACCCCTCTAATATAAATATGGACCACTTATTACAATTTACTATTAGTATCTTATTGAAAACTTATGGCTTTACTCTATTTTTTAAGCCCTCATATACTCAGAATTGAGATAATCATAATCCTTAATCCATGACACATAATTAACGTGGGTCTATGGCAGAATCTTTTAAAAATTTGTACTATGTGGTTTTCCTTCAACTTATAAACTCTGTGTGGATTAAAGCTTTAAAGGCAAAAGCAAAATTATAAAACCAACAGAAAGAAACATAAGGGAATGCATTAAATGTAGACCATTCCTCTTGTCTCTTTAATAGGGCAACTTCACTTTTTACATATATGTTTGTATTTCATTTTTATCTTTTCAATTATATTTTATTGATTATCTTATTACAGTTGTCCCAATTTTTTCCCTTTGTCCCCTCCACCCAGCACCACCCCACTCCCTGAGTCAATCTCCACACCAGTGTTCATGTTCATGGGTCAGACGTATAAGTTCTTTGGCAACTCCATTTCCTGTATTGTACTTTACAGCCACATGGTTATTCTGTAACTTCCTATTTGTACTTAATTCCCTCACTTTTTCACCAGTTACCCCAAACCTCCCTCCCATCTGTCAACCATCAAAATGTTCTCTGTGTCCATGACTCTGTCTCTGTCCTTCTTGTTTGTTTAGTTTGTTTTTTATTTTTAATTTTTGTTGTTGTTCAAGTACAGTTGTTAGAAGATATGTATTTAATGCTATTTTATTGTTCATAGTTTTGATCTTCTTAAATAAGTGTCTTTAACATTTCATGTAACAATAGTTTGGTGATGATGAACTCCTTTAGTTTTTTTCTTGTCTGGGATGCTCTTTATCTAACTTTTGATTCTAAATGATAGCTTTGCTGAGTAGAACAATCTTGTCTATAGGTCCCTGCTTTTCATGACTTTGAATATTTCTTGCCAGTCCCTTCTATCCTGCAAAGTTACTTTGAGAACTCAGCTGAGAGTCTTATGGGAACTCCCTTGAAGGTAACTAACTTCATTTCTCTTGCTGCTTTTAAGATTTTCTCTTTTTCTTTAACCTTTGGCATTTTAATTATGATGTGTGTTGGAATGGGCCCCTTTGCATCACTCTTGTTTGGGACTCTCTGTGCTTCCTGAACTTGCATGTTTCTTATTTCCTTCACCTAACTGGGTAAGTTTTCTTTCATTATTTTTCTAATAGATTTCCAAGTTCTTGCTCCTTTTCATCTCTTTTTGGCTTTCCTATTATGTGAATATTGGAGCTCTTGAAGTAGTCACAGAGGCTACTTATACTGTCCTCAATTTTTTTTGGATTCTTTTTCTTCTTCCTTCTCTGTTTGGTTGATTTTTGCTTATTTATGTTTCACATCATTGATTTGATTCTCGGCTTCCTCCACTCTACTGTTGTTTCCCTGTAAGTTGTTCTTTCAATTAGGGTATCCTTCATTTCTAATGGATCTTTTTTTATGTTACTGAGGTCCTCACTGAGGTCCTTGAGCATCCTTATAACCAGTGTTTTGAACTCTGCATCTGATAGATAGCTTATGTTTATTTCCTTTAGCTCTTTTTCTGGAGTTTTGATCTGTTCTTTCATTTGGGCCATGTTTCTTTGTCTCCTCATTTTGGCATCTTCCCTGGGTTTGTTTCTGTGTATTAGCTAGAGCTGCTACGACTCCCTATCTTGGTAGTATGGCCTAATGTAGTAGGCATCCTATAGGGTCCATTTGCACAGCTTCCCCTATCATTCAAGCTGGGTACTCAAGGTATGCCCTTTGTGTGGGTTGAGTACATCCTCCTCTTGTAGTTAAGCCTTGATTTCTGCTGGCAGGTCATTGGGAGGGATTTACCCAGTCCTGTCAGCTGAAAGGACTGGCTGTGACCACTGACCATCAACATCTACCCTCCATGAAGGATCAGCTGGACAGGGCCAGGGAGATAGTGCTCAAACATGGTCTGTAGCTGTCCACTAGGTGCCCAAGCTCTGGAATTTCCTGGGTGGTGTAGGCCAAGGTCAGCAAGGTCAGTCCCCCATCTGAGTTCTGCCCAGGGCCACCCTGCATGAGCTATTAAGAAAATATGAATTAGCCCTGGATGGCGTAGCTCAGTGGATTGAGCACAGGCTGCGAACCAGGCATCGCAGGTTCGATTCCCAGTCAGGGCACATGCCTAGGTTGCAGGCCATGTCCCCCAGCAACCGCACATTGATGTTTCTCTCTCTCTCCCTCTCCCTTCCCTCTCTAAAAAATAAATAAATAAAATCTTAAAAAAAAAAGAATCACAACTTCATGACTTTAAAAAAGAAAATATGAATTGACTGCTACTTGTGTTGGGCTTGGTGATTCTGAGGTGAAGCTAGTCTGTGAATCTAGGCTGGCTTCTGCTAACGCTGGTCCTGGGCCACTTAGCAAGAGGTAGAGGGTGAGGGTTGGGGACTTACTGAGGCCAGCTGTTACTTGTTTGAGAGGTTTTAGGAAGTTATGAAGCAAGAGCCAGAACCAGCCATTTATATGGAAAAATCACTGTTAACAGTCTGGGTGGGCCCATAAGTTGAGTGGGACAGTCTCAGGGGATTTCCAGGGCAGGGTATACATTGTTAGCCAGGTTGTTGGAGTCTCAGTAAGGCATCTGCCTGCTGGCTCTGTGGCTCTGTGGGGGAGGGCTCAGAAAAGGAACAGTGGCCTTTGCCTGCCTTTCTGTCTGGGAGAAAACTGTCCTCCAGCTCTTGCCTTGATGCCAGATATATCAATTCCTCCCTGTATGTCACTGGTGCCTTTCAAACTGCTACCCCAGTGCTGGAGCTCAGAGTAAGTGAGTCTGAGTGAATTTGTGTGTAGGTTCTTTGAGGGGAACTGCTTAGGATTCCAGAAGTTTATTTTACTGACTCAGTCCTCACTAGTTTTTGCACTCAGAAGTTATGGGGGTTTATCTTCCTGGCAGTGGAACCCTGGGCCGAGGGGTTTGGTTTGGGGCTAGGACTTCTTGTTACAGAGATATCCCTCCCAAATTTTTATCCACCAGATGTGGACGTGGGAACAGTCTATTCTGTGTCTGCACTCTACCTACCAGTCTGGATGGATATGGTTTCTTTAATTCTGTAGTTGTCAGACTTCCATTCAACTGATTTTCTGACTTTTCTGAGTAATAGCTGCTCTATATTTTATTTGTAATGTTTTTAAAGATTTTACTTATTTTATTTTTAGAGAGGGAAGGGGGAGAGAAAGAAAGAGAGAGAGAAACATCAATGTGTGGTTGCTGGGGGCTGTGGCCTGTAACCCAGGCATGGGCCCTGACTGGGAATTGAACCTGCGATGCTTTGGTTTGCAGCCTGCACTCAATCCACTGAGCTATGCCAGCCAGGGCTTTATTTGTAATTTTGATGTGGTTGTGTGAGGGGGTCAGCCTTGTTTACCTATGCTGCCATCTTGACCAGAAGTCTCCTTTCCTCTATTCCTGGCTTCTGTTCCCAAAACCTCTTTCTGTATTTCATTTTTAATTAATCGCACATTCTTTAGGTAAAGAATCACATTAGATAACACCTATAAAAAAAACACATTGAACCTATAGTCAGAAATCACAGGTTCATGTCCCAAGTCTGTCATTGTTTCTATGAACTTGGGAAAATTGTAAACTCCATTGGATCTGTTTTCCAGGGGTTACCTAACTGTATTATATTATTATGTGAGTTAAATGAAATGTAGTAAAATATAGAGAAGAGATAATACAGTGTGTTTACTGTTCTTCTGTATAGTCCTCAACACAGTCTAGAAAATAGAAAAAAATAGTCATATTGATTAAATAAACAGGTTTTTTTTTCAAGTCTTGATGAAAATAGGAAATAACTGACTTCATTCTAAAGGATGGATTGAGTTCTTAAAGTGCTCAAAGATGTTGTTTAAACTAATTAATTTTTTCTATCAAGTGACCACAGAGCATGGACATCAAGAACAGAATGTGGTTAGGCTTTAGGTTATTAAACTTTCTTTGGAGAATTTCAACATCTGTTCCCAACCTCTGTTTATGTTGAAGACTTCATTGAACTATCAGGTATCTGTTACTTCTTTCTGTTCATACAGTAATGTGATTTTAATGTGACTCATTTGTGGTCTAAACTGAGCCATAACACAATGTATACAATGTCGTAAGTTTCATAAAAATAAAATTTGTTTAGCTACCTTTTCTGGAAAGAGAATTAATTAAAAGAAAATAATTTCCCAGGGCATTTAGCCTACAAGTGGTATCTATTTAAATACTTATTTGTATACTTGATTTAAGTAATTTAGTCAAAGTAATGTCCATTTTGAGCTCCAAGGAATATTTGCTAACTGAATTTAGAGCTTCATAAGAAAGTAGTTCACTAATACCTAAAGGAAAAAAGCTAACATGCATTATTTTTTCTATTATAGTGAATAATAGTCATGTCAACCATTGAAAATAAATGGAAATTATTCCAATTTTAGAAGCAAACTCATCTTGAACCTAGGTAGGGCACATAGAAATAATACATTTAGCAATTTTGGTCTCATATACTTTCCCCATGATGCACTTAAAATCTATACATTTCATTTGTTAGCTAATGTTGCAGCTGTGCTTTGAGAATTTTATAGAGTAAAACATATTATCCAAGGGAGAAATTTAAAAGGAAATTATCACATTACTTTTAGGTATAATCAAATTTATTAAAAACGACATAGTAGGAATACATTTCATAATACAGAGATAAAATACTTTCTGGTAATTCAAACAGATTTTCAAATTATGTGAAACAGTTGAAGTTATTTATTCGTGTCATATTATGGTAAATCTAAATAGTGCATGCAAAATATAACCTCTAAAATATGACTCAGTATTGCTTGACAGATTAGTCAGTCAAAACATGATTTGATTCTCTGCTGGTTTGTGCTCAATGTGAGTTCACAACCTGAAATTAAGTAATTAGAATGTGCCTTATCTCACTAAGCCAGTGGGAGAGGTTTATTATGAATCCAGCAACAAACTTATGGGCCTGTGGTCATGCATTAAAAAGAAGAACCAAGATTGTGTTTAGACCTTCACCGAGTTCAGTCATCTCTCTTTGGCGTTTCAGCACCATGGACAGTGCAGTATCCTGGCAGCAGTAAGGGGAAGGGGCTTCAGAGTCAATAAAGATTTGACTAAAATAAAGATCAACTAGAGCTGTAGTTGTCTTTAAAGAAATCCTTAGCCTGGCTGGTGTAGCTCAGTGGATTGAGCGCAGGCCTGAGAACCAAAGGAAAGGGCTGCAGTTTCGATTCCCCATCAGGGCTGCGGGCCAGGTCCCCAGTGAGGGGCGTGTGAAGGGCAACTACTTGAGAGTGAGTGAACACGTAGGAAAATCTAGATTAATAATTAGATGATTTTCAAGTTCACTTTGGGATCTTGACACTAATTCAGACTTGGTTTGTAGGCAACTTAACTTAGTACCCAAAGGATTTGCCCCATATATTATCCAACTCTTTTTCACTCTTCCAGTTTTTAACAACTTTTGCTAATGTTATGTTTGTTGGAATGTCCAAGTCTAGTAGGGGAGCCAAGAAAGATAAGAAAGTACTTTACTTTTCCATGCCTATTGTTCTATTTTGTTCACTAGTTTATTTTGTTCATTAGACTCCTCTTATAGGTGAGATCATATGGTATTTGTGTTTCACTGACTGGCTTATTTCACTTAGCTTACTATTCTCCAGTTCTATCCATGCTGTCACAAAAAGTAGGAGCTCCTTCTTTCTGGGACTAGTCAAAGAACATGTATGAGTGACCCATAAACATGGACAACAGTGTGGCTATCGACCATGGGAGTGGGGGATGGATAGGCGGAGGACGGCAAAGGGGGAAAATTGGGACAATGATGATAGAATAACAATAAAAAACACAATAAAAAATAAAAATAAAACACTACCACCACCAACATCAACAAACAATCTACTTTACTGACAGCCATGGGAAAAAAAGACTGCTTTTGAAAGTCTAGGTTATTGAAATAAATGAGTGTTCGGCCATGTATTTGTTTTCATCTGTTTTTATTTATGTCTAGAGATAGCATTTCTATTAAAACCATGTTTCTAAGTCAGTGAAGGTTAGTGTCCATTCTTGTTCATTTAGCCATCCATCCATTCATTCATTCAACCAATATTTATTGGACCTCAGTTCTGTACTAAGCCTCTTCTATGTACTGGGGTTAAAGAGGTAAACAAACTGATGTAATCCCTCACTTATAGCCAAGTCTAGTGGGGGAGCAGGCATTAACAAAAACTATAGCACAAAATTTTTACATCTATAGCTGGAGTAAGTGTGACAAAGGAAAAGTACAAAAAATAAATAAAGTGACTGGGAGTAAACTCTTTATCAGATTTGGCATTGGTCAGGAAAGACTCATATGAAGAGAGACCTTGAATTCTTTCCTGAATGTCAACAATAAGCTCTAAAATGGGTTTCAGACACTTACTTTATTTTCTCCCCAGAATATGCTCCATGCTGTGGTCAGAGTGATCTTTGCCATCTGTAAATATGACCATGATTGTTTCCTGATTAATTATTTCCACTGGCTCATGGCTTCCCATCACTGTTAAGATAAAGACCACAGTCCTTGTTAGGAATGATCAGGAACTGCAGTGCCTCTAATTCTCTCTCCTTGGGATCACACATTCTGTCGCCATGTCGGGGTAAAGGTAGTGGCCATGAAGCTCTGATTTATGCCATATTAATGATTTTCAATTGCAGTTCCCAAAATTACATGGAGCAGGATAGAGAAAGCTTCCAAAAGAAAGAGAGGAAAAATGGATAAGATAACACTATCCTCATTAGTCATATAAATAATATAAAATTCTGCATATGGTATAATTTTCTAACCATCAGTTAATGCTCCCTATATTTACCAAGTATATAAAGTAAATTTGTCATAGTAAATTCCCACATAATGAGATAATATAAAAGAGGCTTGGAGATAATGGGTTAGAGACTGTAAGTTTCTGAGGTAAATTATTTACATTTTATATTCTGGTTCTTGAAAATTAGTGAATTGAAACATTGATATTTTGAGTTCATTTCAGAATATTAGGGTTAATATTATTGATTACCTACAGGCACTTTGTTGGTTTTGAGTTTCTTCCCAGTACTCTTTTACTCTTGTTTTTGTTGCTCTTTAATTTTTGATGAGAACCTATGGAGAAATTCAAGCTTTCCATTAAAGTATGGGAATTTGTGTTTATTTACAATGGAACATTGCATCTCAAAAGGAGTATTGGGTGAATCCTATCACAGAGCTGCTATTCTTCATGTCTTGTGTAGCTTCTGTGTAGTTTTTTCATTAGTTTCCAGGAGGAAACACAGGGTCAAAATCATCTTTAATATCAAGGTCATAACACATGTAACAATTGAGCATTGGAAAGTACAAATCATTTGAAGGTTATGGGTTTAGCTAATTACTCATAACAATAAATTTTGTGTGTATATTGGGCTCTTTGGTGCATAACTGGACAAAGTATGAAATTGGCTACAAGATAGTATTGAACCATATATATACCATATTTTCTGATACATAGATACTTATGATAAACTTTAATTATAAATTAGGCACAGTAAAAGATTAATAACAGTAATAATAAAATAGAACAATTATAACAATATACTATAATAAGTTATGTAAATGTGGTCTCTCTCAAAGTATCTTATTGTGCTATAACTCATCCTTCTTCCTGATGATGTGATATAAAATCCCACATGCTGAGATGGAGTGAGGTGAATAGGCATTACTAAATAAGGGTTACTTGAACACAAGCTTTGTGATACTATAGTAGTTGATCTGATAACTGAGAAAGCTATGAAATGACTAAAGGGCAGTATTGTACACCTCATGTGTAGTGGAGGCATTCTGCTGACCTTTTACAGAACCAAGATTGTCCTCAAGGTGACTTTCCACCCATTTCTGTATTACAAAATAGGTGTCAACTTCTCTCTCCCAGAGACAAGTGATCTCTTAAGCTAAATGGCAAGGGGTTTTAGATATCAGAGTCTCTATCACACAGTGATGGAATGTTCTTTCAAAAACAATCTGCTTTTCTAACCAATTACAAAAGTTTAGTGACCACAGGTGGAGAAGAGCTGTGACAGGGAAGAAAATCCCACCAACATAGCTGTCCTTGTGTGAAGATGTCATTGAGAAACCCGTTCTGGTTCATGGTGTTTGTGTGAGGCCCGTCTACTCCTTTGGGTCTGGTGACACCAGGAGCTATTTTTGTTGTTGAGTGCAATTGCCTCCATTTAGCAGTACTTAACACATGCACACACTCTTTCTGAAAAGGTATTCCATTTTCATTTTATTAAATGATTTATAGGATGGCTCCCAAAATGATTCTCTAGAAATGTCAGGTAAAGGTTAATTCAATACCATGGGGGCAAGTGGTATAAAACTTGTGTGGCAAAGTTGATCATACCATTTGTTTTAGGAAAGGAAGGTGGATGATTTAGTGTAATACTGTGGGAAGCTGATATCATTTTCAATTTACCTGTTGGTAAAAAAAAATACGTTTTTAGTATCTTTTCCATCAGTCAAAAAGTGGGAATGTTTTTTTTTTATTTTAACATTTTTATTGTTGTTCAAGTACAGTTTTCTGCATTTTTCCCCCACTGCTCCCTACCACCTAAGCCCTCCCCACCTCCCTGCCATGTTTCCACATCCCCCACCCCTTGTTTTTGTCCCTGTGTCCTTCATACTTGTTCCTGCAAACCCTTTCCCTTTTCCCCTGAAATTCCCTCCCCTCTCCCCTCTGGTCACTGTCAGCCTGTTCTCTATTTCAGTGTCTTTGGTTATATTTTGCTTGCTTGTTTGTTTTGTTGATTAGGTTCCTGTTAAAGGTGAGATCATATGGTATTTGTCTTTCACCACCTGGCTTATTTCATTAACATAATGCTTTCCAGTTCCATCCATGCTGTGGCAAAGGGTAGGAGCTCCTTCTTTCTTTCTGCTGCATAGAATTCCATTGTGTAAATGTACCATAGTTTTTGGATCCATTTATTTACCAATGGGCACTTAGGTTGCTTCTAGCACTTGGCTATTGTAAATTGTGCTGCTATGAACATTGGGGTGCATAGGTTCTTTTGGATTGGTGTTTCAGGGTTCTTAGGATATAATACTAGTAGTGGAATTACTGGGTCAAAAGGCAGTTCCATTTTTATTTTTTTGACGAAATTCCATACTGTTTTCCATAATGATTATATCAGTCTGCAATCAAAAAGTGGGAATGTTTTTGAAAGAATAGCCTCAGTTTGCTATTTGAAAATAAGCGTCAGTATAATTTAAGAGTATTTTCATTTCTGCTGAAACACTATTTCCAAGTGAGTTTATGCTGCAGGAGAAAGCAGGACATGGGGAGCAAGATGAAGTAAATTTTTGCAGACATAGTATTTTTGAGTGTATAGAGGCTCTAAGGCTGCAAACGTGGGCTTGATTCCTGGCTCCATACATTAGAAAAACCACTCAACTTCTTAAGCTTTAGTTTCCTCATCTGTTAATATAAGTAATGCAGACCACAATTGTTTTCACACTGATATGCTGACTCCACCTATTTATAGAGCCACAGATGTGTGCTAGGAATGTTTATTCTGGCAGCAATTTTATTGAGATGTAATTGACATATAACTGTGTAAGTTTAAGGTGTACAATTTGATTATTTGACACACTTATATATTGCAAAGACAATTAATCACAGTATGGTTAGTTAATATCTCCATCATTTAACATAATTACCATTTCATTTTTGTGGTGAGAACATTTAAATCTACTCTGTTAGCAAAATTCAAGTATATAGTATGCTATTATTAACTCTAATCACCATACTGTCTATTAGATCCCCAGAACTTATTCATCTTAGAACAAGAAGTTTATATACTTTTTTCAACATCTCGAATTTCCACCAAACCCCAGACCCTGGCAACCACAATTTAATTTTTTGTCTCTGTGAGTTTGGCTTTTTCAGATTTCACATACAGAGGAGATCATGAAGCATTTGTCTGTCTCTGGTCTGACTTATTTCAGTTATCATAATAATCTCCAGGTCCATTCGTATTGTTACAAAAGGTAACATTTCCTCCTTTTGTACGGCCACATAACATTCCATTGTGTAAATGTACCACAGCTTTTTTATCCATTCATCTACTGATGGCTACTTGGGCTGTTTCCAGCAAACTAAAGATTCTATACATTATTTTATATATTCTTCACAACAATCTATAGTGTGAGTGTAATACAGGTTTGTGAAATCTACATCGTATTAAAAAATCCCCATGAGAATGTAAGTTCTAGGAAGTCAGGAATTATATCTGCCTATTTATTATAGTCCAGCATCTTGCTTAAGGCCTGATGCATAGCTAATGTTCAATAAATACTTAACTGCCTTTCTAACTGAATGGCATTCAGAGGTTAAGTGGCCTGCCCAAGGTCACACGACCAGTACAGTCCTGTCTTACTTCAAAGATATAATTTCAAAAAGAACTTCATGGCCCTGTGGGGGTTGAATATTAGGAATTCCTTAGGTCGTTTATATTTATCTAGTAATGGCAGAGCTAAAGACCTGCTACACTTTGTATTAACTCAGTTGAGAGGATTTTATTCTCAGATAAATAGCACCAGGCTCTTATTAAACACTAATGACATACTTTGAAGCTTTTCCTTTGTACTATAATAATGTTTCCCATCATGTTCCAATTTTGTCCTAAAGGAAGTAACTGAACAATGAATGTAAAATTCCTCTTTTTCAGATTACCCACATAAAATTATTAAGTTTTTCTCATGCCATCTGATTAGAGACCTCCTATCCCACCCTCCCTGAGTTTAGAAATAGAAAATTCTCCTTTATGAATCCTGACATCATTGTTCTAATAGCAGACTTGGGGTGATTTCACATTTCCTGCTAGAGTGAGTTCCAGCTTCTCTTTTGGGCATTTAAAGTGCTTCCTTTTCTCACACACTGTTTAAAATCTTGAAATCCAATTATATTTTCTGGTCTCACTCCCAGAAAATTCCATTGATACCCTATAACGCTGGGGTACTGGAGGGCTGGCTCTTATTGCTCACATACTCTGGGGTCCTCCAAATCTGTACCTTTGTGTGAGCTGGTCTTCCTAGCACCGGGCCTTTCTGTCTGTATTGCTGCTTTTGTGAACTGTGCTTTCTCTTTGTGGCGGATCCGAGGCAGATCCTCCTTTTGCAACTTGTGTCTCCTTCAGAGCTCTTTCCCGTGGACTAGAGTGGTGGTGTCCATGACCGTAGCTGCGGTGGTGTGGTCCTTTTGTGACAGTAACCAAGACTCAATCTCTTTGAGGCCTCAAGCAGCGCCCACATCACAGAGAGAACAGAAGGGTCCAAGGCAGAGGGTTCTCTTCCTTCCTTCACTTCTTTCCCCCCTTTACTCTTTCTCTGAGGCCACACTTTATCCTGAAGGCTTGGGATCCTCAGCATCGCTTGAGAAGTGTTTAGATTTTTCAGATCGAGGCCTTTACATGGAAAACAAAATTTCCCTTGCTAAAATCAAACACCCCTTTACTGTGCCCTAGTAAATACCTTCCTCCTTGAAAGGGTCAGGGAGAGGGGGAAATAAAAAGAGTTCTTCACATGTAAACCCTGCGGTAATTTTTATGACGTGTGTGTGTGTGTGTGTGTGTGTGTGTGAGGGTGTTGATACAATCCCTTAGCCAAAATAAAATGGTACATACCAGTTCTTTCTTTTCTCCCCTGAATAATTTGTCAGTTCACCTCAGATGGCACCAAACATTTTCCTTCTTTGTCTGATAGGTGTCCGTATTTTGTCATCCTTTGGACACTTTTTCCTCTTTACCCGCTTCAAGGTCTCAGGATACGAGAGAGGTAATTCTAGGCCTCCCTCACCATGTGTTGGGAGAAGGCAATTTAGGTTCTTGCTATTCCTTAGGGTAAAATTTTAGTAGCAACAAATATTCCTTTGGATAATAAAGAGTTTTCCACGACATAGATTTGATGAAAGATGTAGCATGTAAGATTCATGGAAATACATTTGTCAGGTGGGCAGGTTTTGGTTAGCTCACTGTGGAATCCCAGCAGTTAGTACGTGCTCTGGAAGTGCTTGCTCCATGAATGAAGGAATCTGTTGTTACTCTAAGAAACTCTCTGCCCCGCTACTCTGTTTTGCCAACACTGAACACAGGTGAGTGCTGGGGTGTGGGACAGAGAGGTCTGGGAGAGGGAAGGAAATTCCCACTCTGCAGCAAATAAAAATGAGAGGAACTGAGTTTCTAACACTTGTTCGGTGTTGCCAAACTGTTCCTCTATTAGGTACCAATCTCATTATTCCTTCAGATAGAGCGTGATGAATTTAACGTGTCACAACAGCATTTGGAAAAGCTTTGGTTTTTGAGTACAAGAAGTCAAGGCTTGTCTCCTGTCTGGTTTGTTAGGGGTAAATTTAATAGTGCACTCTAAGAGTGTGGGCAGTTTGAACCTCCTGATTGCTTTTTCATTCAGGAAACCTTCAGAAAGGCTTTTCCCCTCTTGCAGTGAGGTGATGATACTTCTTTACTCGGGCTTCTTCAAATCGGGGTTGAAAGCTTTGCACGTGAAAGATGTTTCTATCAGTTTGGGCATTATACGACTTAAGGTTTTTGATAAAATTTCACTTTTCTTCGCTGGCTTTGTGCTACAGCAGTAGCCCAGACTGCTTTAATGGCAAAAGGTGTTGTGCTTATATATTGGGTTTATGTTGTCCCATGACAAAAAGGGGACCTTTCTAATTTTTCTCAGCATATATAGAGGGAAGCAGGAACTTGGCCTGTTTTAGCTGAAGCTAAAATCAACAAACCCATCTCACTTTCCACCTGTATCTTTGGAGAGCTTTTGCCAGTTCTCCTAATACAAGAGTCCCCCATGGTGGGTACCGGGAAGACCCCCAGTGGGTGCCCGACACTGCAGATAGTACCAAGTCCTGTATATTATACTATCTTTGTTCCACACATATATACCCATGATAAAGTTTAATTTGCAAATGAGGCACAACAGGAGATTAACAACAACAACTAATAATAAAATGAAACAATTATAGCAATATACTATAATAAGAATTCTGCGAATGTAGTCTCCCTGTCTTTCGAAATATGTTATTGTACTGTATCTACCTTTTCATAAAAGAAAACACTTTATGGCTTCTCCTCGGCATATTGAATATGCCAGCATCACTTCTTTTGCACTTTGGAGCCATTATGAAGTGAAAGAAAGGTGACTTGAATGCAAACCCTAAGATACCATGACAGTTGATCTGTTAAATGTGACAGCTACCAAGTGGCAGACAGGCAGGGAGTGTATACAACATGGAGGTACTGAATGAATGGATGATTCACTTTCCGAGTGGGAAGGGGAGGGGTACATAAGCTTTCATCACACTGTTCAGAACAGCGCACAACTTAAACACTTAAGAATTGTTTATTTCTGGACTTTTCCATTTAATGTTTTCAGACCATGGTTGACTGTGGGTAGCAGACAGTTGTTGCTAACAATGTGATTTATGATGGGGCCTTGGGCAGTGCTCGGTCAGCCAGATCTCTGAAGGGGCTGGACACTGAGTAGCCAGTGTCAGTCACATGGGTGTTTCATGTCTATGTGAGGGACTCCCAGTAAAAACCTCAGACAACAGGCTCAGGTGAGCTTCCTTCACTGACAGTATTTAACGCCTGCTGTCACACGTCTTTGCTAGAACTAAGTGCTGTCTGTATGACTCCACTGAGAGGGGACAACTGGAAGCTTGTGCCTGCCCTCTCCTGGACTCCCATACATGTGCCCTTTTCCTTTGTGGGTATTAAGCTGTATGTTTTTGCTGGAATAAACTGTAACCACGAGTGCAACAGCCTCCCTAAACTCTGTGAGTCCTTGTAGTGTGATCACTGAACCTGAGGGTGGTATGGAGACCCCCAGCCAAATTCATCACATGGATGACATGCCAGGGACCCAGTGGGGGCAGCACATAGAGTGATGAATCAAGCAGACATGAACGCTTTCTTCACAGATGAATCAGCTGATGATGGACAAGCTGCATCACAAACAAGAAAGCAGGTAATAAGTAAATAACTACAAGTAAAAAGTAAGTGGTGTAAACAAAACAAATAGAATGAAACAACAGAGTGTGGTAGGAGAATCTGTGTTTCTAACCAGACCATGAACTCTATGAGGGGGGCTGTGTGTTGCATCTGATTTGTTTTCAGGGTGTAACAGGTTCCTGGCAGAGAATAGACAATAAATACTTGTTAACTTAAATGGAAGACCTGCTGCTTTCCCCACTGCTTTTCATCTCTGAAATTTTCCTGAGCAAAGTGGATTAAATTTAGGATGGTAAAATGCATGGAGAATACAACTAGGCTACATATTAAACATGTTATGTGTGTGTGTGTGTGTGTGTGTGTGTTTCCCTCCTAGACAGAAGGCCGAGCTGACTTTTCAGAATGAAACTTCTCTAGTTGAATGATTTGGGTTTTGAAAATTTGGTTGCACTGACTAATCATAAATAGTTCATATTGAGAAAGCTATTTTCCAGTATAAAAATAAATGGAATATGAAAATAGATGCAGACATTTTATTGCATGAGTGTTTGGTGATGTTAAACATGAAACGTGGTTAATGCACTTTGAAGATTACATAAGGCAGCATCCGATTTGTCTTTGAATTCTCTCTAGTGTACACTCTGTATTGAATAATTTCTACATTTTAAATTCTTTATTAAGATATGCTATAAAAGCATCTTTTAAATAGATTGAAAGATGCTTCTTTATTCTTCTAGGATGTTTTCCAGCTCTGGGTTCTGGATCCCCCATCGGTGTTTGATGTGCATATTTCAGAGACCAGGGAAGTGTAAACACTAGATTTGTGTTTATCCATCTTTTCTCAAGGAACTAGATGGCACAGCGCTGCTTCAAATACCTTTCTGTGACATCAGGCCATGTGAGCAGTTGCCGAGTAAATGAGGACATAAGTAGTTTAAACATGTTGATAGTAGCAACACAACGTGTTGGTTGGCCTGACAGTTGGAACATCAATGGCACTTCCTCCGTGTGGTGTTGCATGACCAGAGCTCATCCCTGCTTTTCAGAGGTGCTGACACCAGGTGCAAGGGTGTGTGAAGGAGGTGGCGTGAGGTCACGTGTGTCTGTATGTGTGTCAGAGGCCGTGAGTGATGGGTGAACCAGAGATGCTTGGGGGCTTTGTGATGAGACATTTAGCTATCTATGGTCATGGGTGGATATGCTGGGAGTAAGGACAGTTATTTTTAGGAAAATTATTTATTTGCTATTTATGTTCTTAAAATAGAAGTTTTAATTTTTCTTATATTACTTTACATTTAAAGGTGAGTAAATGATTGAAATGTAGGGTAATGGGAAGAACATGAGTCTTGGGTTCCAATAGTCTAAAGCTTTAAATCTTTAGATAACTTTAATAACTTGTAATTGTTTGAACTTCGGAAAACAACTTCATGCCTTTGGCCCAGTTCCTAATCTGTAGTATAGTGAAGGGTGGTCTGAGAGCAGAAATTTAGAAGACTTAACTTAGGGGTCTTTTTAATATTTGTAAAGCACTCAATGACTTTCACAACACTTCCGAATTTTTTTTTCATATGCTGCATTCATCACGTCCTATTCACCTTGTTTGTGACAGAGAGATTCTGCCCTGGGGCTACGTGGATGGCTGAACACCAGCACCTGGCAGTGATGGATGAGACTGACAGCAGCATGTTAGCCACACATCTCACAGCTGAGGGAGGAGGGCACTGTGCCACGCAGGGCCACACAGGGTGTATTTGGGAACAGAGTGAATAACCAGGGGCTGTGGACAGCAAGGTTTTGTCATATATCAAGAGGGTGAGGTGACCTCTAGTTTCTGCAGAGGGGTGTGTTGGCTTGATTGAATAGTTTCGTGGGTTGGTAGAGACCTGAAATGCGCCGCTCAGGGATAAGCAGGAGCTGGGCCTGGTCCCCTAAACAGGAAGGGTTGTTTGGTGGGGGTCTTACCCACAGAAGCACAACAGAGAGGGAAACTTGCAGGTAGGTGGGATGAGGCCTGATGGAGCCCTCCTAGTTCTCCCCAGATGTCAAGGTAGCACCTGATATTGGGCTTTAATTTTACGCCTTAAATCATACATGTGTTCTTCCATTTGCTCATCAGAACTGTGAATAGGGAATACTGGTGCAAAATTCTGAAACTCTTAGAGATGATTCCATGTTTTCCTGTTAAAATGACGAATTAGAAGAGGAGAGGTAAGATCACCTGTCAGTGAAATGTCATGTGTGATTACATGTAAGTTTAGATAGCTCTGTGTATGTAAGTTCCTTGATGTTTAAGAAGGATTTTTTTCTTTAGTCCCCTAGTAAAATAGAAAAGTTTTAGCTTCATAATTACCTGGGATTAAGGGTGTTGATAAAGAGAAATGTTAATAAAACAAAGGTAGGCTTTGATCAAGAAAACATCAAACAATTTTTATCCAAACCCCAAGTTTTATTTTAATACTAAATCTGTTCTTGATTTAAAACATTTCATTGTTGTCTTCAGTTCTTAGGAAAAGGATGAAAATTTTAAACGTGTTCTATAGGACCTCAGGGTGCAGGCTTCCCCTCGCTTCCTTTACTCCATTCACAGTGGCCTCCTTCGCCCACGTCTGATTCCCATGCTCCCTTCAGCCACAGAGCTTTCCTGTATCTTACCACGTGCTTAGAATGCTCCCTCTCCTTCCACTAACCTCCAGTTCTCCTAGTTAACTTAATCCCATTCTTTATATCTGCCCAAATAATATTTCCTCTGGGGTGTTTCCCTGATGTCTCCATTAAACTAGGTTTTCCTATTTTAAGCCCTTAAAGCACTCTATATTTTTTTTTCATAAGACCTATTACAACATTACACTCATCTATTTGTGTAATGTTTTAATTACCAGTTTCTTTATTAACTACCCTTTGAAGGATGAGCAATTGCCTCTTTTTTAAAAAAATATACTATATGCCTAATGCCTACAATAGGGATTTAGTAGCTACTTAAATATTTATTAATTGAGTTAATAAATTTTAACATTCCCAGTATTTCTCAAAGGTAAAAGAGTGGAAATTGGAGTCGGAAATCTGTAGTATCAAACACAGACTTGTATATGAAGATATGTACTTTCTCTGAACATTCATTTACAAAATGGGGATTACAACATATTGCAATATTGAATACATGAAATAAAAATAAAAACATTCTCTATAGTTCCTAACGGATTACAGGAGGTCAAAATATAACATTTGGATATTCACTATTATGAGAAAATGAAAAAAGGCCTTCGCAAACTGGCATATAGTACATAATAAATAAGATATTATCAAGGAGGCTGCTATTATTACCCTTGGTCTCAATAGGAATAAACAATAAATATAAATGTTTTATACATGCTTCAAATATGTTTTTAATTCAGCAGGTTTTAAAATTATTTCCTGAGCAGAATGAAGAGAGGGAAATATATTTTGAAAATAGCATGTGGTTGGCGATCACAGAGCCTGGAGTAGAATGATGTCTCCTACCACGGCCAGAACACTACACATTCTGTTTTATACCCTCCTCCACGTGAGTGATACCTCTAGAGTTTAAACCTATAACATTATAAGAAAGACAGCTGTGCTAATCTTTTAAAGCAAATCATAATGTTATAAAGACTGCATAAATTGTGATTTCAAATGACATTATTTTCTCATAAGTATGAAACAGAATGGTATTCCTTGGTGGCATTGGGGGTTTACTGAGAATAGGTATTTAAATCTATGGTAATACTTATGGGCATGAGCAAGTGAGTAAAAAAGTTCTAAATGTTTAGCAAAAAGGTCAAGATGCTCAATTGTAATACTTAATTTCACAGCTAGAAAATTGGTGGATATTTTTTTATCCATTAATTTTTGTATACCCCAATTATTTATTCAATCTCATTATTTTCAGTTTTTATGCTCAGAATATTAGTTAAATAAAAATAGTTTGGTAACTATAGAGAGAGTGTTGCCTATTGGCGGGACAAGTTACAAAGCAGAAGAAATGTGTTTAGGTTTTTACTTGCCAGGATTTTTCAGAGAGATCAGGCTTTTTGATGTTTTACATGTACCAAAGGGTGTTTATGTAATACTTTGTCATAGAGGGACTTGTTTGGTCTTCAGTGTTAATGTGATAATAAATATTTTAACTGCAAGTAAAGGAAATGTAAAGTAAAATTAAAGCGTTGGGGGTGGACTTGACTGAGCGTTTGGGTCATGGGTTGTTATCTACAGGATCACATTAGTTAGGAAAAGAAAGATAAAATCTATCAACAATGTATAGTTGTACCTGTAGCTTTGTACCAGTGTGGTTAAGGACAGTGGTATTATAGTTTTGAGATGATCATGAAGTGAACTCAGCCGGATTGCCACACAGTGCTCAAGAGGTGTTAAGTTCCCTATAAATTCTCACTGTGCAAAATAGAACCAGAGACTTGGATATACAGGATAGACAGACAGTCACCAGAGGGGTGAGAGCAAGGGGGTAATGGGGAAAAGAAGGGAAAGAGACAAGCAAAGGAACATGAATAGAGGACAATGCGGGGGATTGACTCGGGGTGGGGTTTGGGGTAGGGGTGAGCAATGAGGACAAAGACAGGACGACTGTTACTGAACAACAGTAAATTAAACAAAATTCTTATCATGACTCTGCTAGTGAGGAACAAGTTCCTGCAGGTATCCCATACAGATGCATCAGAGCAGCCTGGGTAGGAAGTCCGAGGGTCCCAGTCCCTTCTGGAGGTGAGGGACCATGGCTGCGTCCATGGCTGGATGGAGGCATGAGACAGAGAGGATGCGAAGTGAGGCACAGCATGCCCAGTTCTGATACTACAGTGATTTGACACAAAAGAAAAGTAGTTTTCCTTCCTCTGTGGCTTCATGACAATTTACCAGGAGGCAGAGTGTCTGCCAACCTTTAACACCAAAGTAGAAACATTAGCTTTGTGTTGCAAACTGAGATTACTGCTTTGTGTCTAGAGTTTATTTGCAAAGCTTTCAAATACTATAAAAAAGACATTATGTGTTGCTTGGAAGGAGATGAAAATTAAATGGTTTAATTTTCTCATGTATTTAAATCAGTAAATAGAAAGAATGCAATAGCACAGAATTTATTGTAGGTGCTACAGAGAGCTTTAAAACAGAAAAAGAAACAAACCAAAACATAACATAAATAAATATTATAGTTCCTGGCCTTTATACATCAGCATTCTTTTGATTGCAGAACCCAGAAATACAACAAAGACTAGTTTAAATAACAAAGGGGGAGATATTGTGTTATATATGTGGGAAGTCCAGGATGTGAAGTTGCTTTAATTACATTTTAGTCCTAGGACTTAACTAATGTCATTAGTATTTTTCTTTTTCTTCCTCCATCACTCAGTTTTAATACTTTCCATACACTGGCCGCATTCTCTGCTTTTTAAGCAGTCTTTCCGTATGCAGCGAGGGAAGATGGTGGCCAAGCAGCTCTAGTTCACTTTGGCCTTAATGCTTTTGTTTCATGTAACATTTGCTTTATTTCTCAATTAAGCAAAAAATTTACTATCGAAGTTGGACAAATAAGCCTAGCTACAACTTATTATCTACCAATAAAAATAAAATTCTCTCAGTATTCACAGATCATCATAGTACTCTGGACTTACACATGTGACTCGAAGCATGATTGACATGGGTCACATGAACACTCTGAGGTCACCACTTCAGGAAGTCACACCGACTAAAGGAGGACTGTTGAGATAAAGCAACATCTGTAAAGCACAGCACTATGAGAACTGTGCTTAAAGCAGTTTAGGATGTACTAGGAGATAAAATATATGTGGAGTAGGCCCTATTTTGATTAATGGAAAATAAATTCATCCACATGGGAATGAAGTTATATATTAAACTGACCAAGGCTGTGAGACTTATATTAGGAATGCTTTCTAGAAAATCATAAAAATACCAAATGTTAGAGTACAAAGAGATAGTACTCTAATGCCTTTACAGTGAAGAAACACTGAAATTCAGAGAAAGGAAGAACTTTCCCAAGGGTGCATATGGGGTGTCTTTGGGGTACATGTTGAGGGAGAGTGGGAAGGCATGGAGGCTGGAGTTGGGAATCGGATTTGTGGAAGTCAGTGAGATGAGCTGTATATTTCATAAGACTCACAAAATGGGGCGGGACAAATCAATAAAGTATATATTTTGTGCTTAAAAGTTACAAAACCTCTGCATCAAGTTTTTGAGGGTTTTTTTTAAGATTTTATTTATTTTTAGAAAGGGAAGAGAGGGAGAAAGAGAGAGAAACATCAATGTGTGGTTGCTGGGGACCGTGGCCTGCAACCCAGGCATGTGCCCTGACTGGGAATCAAACCTGCGATGCTTTGGTTTGCAGCCCGCGCTCAATCCACTGAGCTATGCCAGCCGGGGAAGTTTTTGAGTTTTTAAAAAAATATGGTTCAGATGTTTTCCTCACTGTAAAAACAGTGATGCCATGGTATAGAAAGTTATAAAACACTGAACATTCAGACAAGCACAAATGAAAGAAATCTATCACCCTTCATACTGGATTTTTCTTTTTTTTAAATTTGTATCTTGGTATATGTCATTAAACTCAGTTACAATTAATGAAATATATGTACATATAATAATATAATATACATATAGAGACATAGATATATGCACTATATTTGAATATATTTTCCCATTGAGTAGTAGTTTCCCAGTTATTTTGCTGTTACAAACTGTTTCAAAAGCACTTCTCTGGGTGATTCTTTGTGGAAGTTCTAATTAGTGTTAAAGAAAAATGGATGGAAGTAGAATTTCTAAGATAAGGAGGATCTAATTATTTAAGAGTCCTCTTTTTGTTTTTAAGTAAAATTGGAAGTAAAGTATCTTTACAGCCAATTTTTAGAAAAGCTCATTTATTCCATTTCTTATTATTTCAAAAGCAAAGCATCGCTTTAGCAGAGGTGGTCCTGTAACATTTATGTTTTGCTCAAGGGTAATCAACTGAAATGTATGTCTCTGAAATTAATTAATATCCCACTGGGTACTGATTTCACAGTAGTCTTAAGAATTTCAATGCAGCTAATGACCTTTTACAATGATCAGAATCTATTTATGATTTGGAAAGTAGAAACATTTAGTAGTATGTTCAACTGATGAAACAGTAAAACTAGTATTTAATAGATGTTGAATAAGATATTAAAATCTTTCATACACATGGGTTTTCAGGTTGTTATGAGGCTATCAAAATAATTTTTTATAGTTCAGTTTATATTTTGAATAATTGTATATAAAACAATTGCTGAACATTGAGGTGTTCAAAAAATTTAGTGTCTGGCACATTGCTTTATATATAATGGGTTTTTAAATACTCATTTAAATAAATTATTGAATGAATAAATGGAGTCTCTCCCAATTTTTCATTAACAAATTATTATATAATTATCATTCAAAATTCATAGATTGGGAAACTTAAGTTCAATACAGTAGATTTAAATTCTTTAAATAGTGATTATTCTAATGTCAGATAATGAAAGAGGCATTTTACCTGTTTTATATATGCATAGCATCAATTGTATATGTATACACATATATGTACATACAAACACACTTTTTGACACCTAAAATGACCAAATAAGAGGCATAAGATTATACCTACGGGAAAAAAGCTGATGCAAAGTAATTATATATTTTCTGAGTGCCTGTTTTAGATAGTCAACTAGAGAAGGTCTCAGCAGAGCCTCTTGCTTGGGAATCTAAAAAGTTTTAAAAGAATTTCCTTAGCATCATGAAACTGTAAACAACATAGATTCTTGTATAAGAACCTGAATAAGCCATATGGAAAAAGGCCTGGCCTGTGGGAATACTTCTAACACCAATTCTCACAGTTGGAAAACAGGCACAATTGCTCCAAGTAGAATGAAAGACCCGTTGGAAGGCACATGAATTTATCCTGTTCACTTGAGTGCATTTCCAGGCCCAGCACCATTTGTTCATTTGTTTATTTATTTGTATTTTATTTTACTTTATTTTTAAATGAAGTTTATTGGGGTTACACTAGTTAATAAGATTATATAATTTCAAGTGTACATTCTTAATGATGTATGATCTGTATATTGTGCTGTGTGCCCATCACACAAATTCCATCACTATATATTTGATCCCCTGGACCGTTCACTAACCCCCACTTTCCTTCTGGTAACCACAATACTGGTGTCTGTATTTAGAAGTTTCAGTTTTATATCCCACATATGAGTGAAGACCTATCATACGGGTCTTAGCTTTTTCTGATTGAGTCATTTTGCTTAGCTTAATATTCTCAAGGTCCAATCATGTCCCAAATGGCAGTATTTTATCTTTTCTCATGACCAAATAGTATAGATGTACCACATATTCTTTATCCAATCCTCTATCAAAGGGTACTTTGGTCGTCTCCATGTCTTGGCCATCATGAATAGTGCTGCAGTGCACATAGGGGTGCATATATATCTTTGTAAATAAATGTTTTCAATTTTGGGGGGTAGATACACAGAAGAGGGATTGCTAGGTCATATGGTAACTCTATTTTTAATTTTCTGAGGAACCTCCATACTGCTTTACACAGTGGCTGTACCAGTTCACAAACCTACCAACAGTGAATGAGGGTTCCCTTTTCTCTCCAACCTCTCCAACTCTTGTTATTACTTGTCTTGTTGGTGTTGAGTTGAATGAGTACTTTATATATTTGGGATATTAACCTGTTGTTGGAGCTGTTGCGAGCAAATATTATCTCTCATTCAGTTGGTTGCCTTTTTGTTTTGTTGGTGGTTTTCTTTGCTCTGCAGAAGCTTTTTAGTTTGATATAGTTCTATTTATTTTTGCCTTTACTTCCCTTGACTTTGGGTCAAATTCCTAAAATGTGCTTTACAACAAAGGTGCATAAGTTTAGTACCTATGTTTTCTTCTATGTAGTTTATTGTTTCTGATTGTATAGTTAGGTTTTTGATCCATTTTGAGTTAATGTACATGGGACAAACTGTAGTTTAGTTTTATTCTTTTGTATGTGGCTTTCCAATTTTTCCAGCACTATTTATTGAAGAGTCTTTCTTTCCTCCTTTGTAGTTTTTGGCTCCTTTATAAAAAATTACTTTTCCATATCCATGTGGTTTTATTTTGGGGATCTCAATTCTGTTTCATTTGTGTGTGTATCTGTTTTTCTGCCAATACCATGCTGTTTTGATTATCATAGCTCTGTAGTATAATTTGAAGTCAGGTAGTGTGATACCTCCAGCTTCATTCTTTTTTCTGCAGATTGCTTTGGCTATTTGAGGTCTTTTGCTGTTCCATACAAATCCAATGACTTTTTTGTTCTATTTCCTTCAAAAATGCCATTGGGATTTTGATGGGGATTGCATTAAATCTGTATATTGCTTTGGGTAACATGGACATTGAAACTATGTACCACTTAGATTTATTCAACTGACATATGGCTTCTGGGAATCTGAGATGAGAAACAGGTAAAAATGTCAGTGAGCTTGACCCAGAGAGCATTCTTATTTCAGGGCCATGGACAAAGCATATCCCCCAGCTAGCCAGCTCAGAGTGCTTTCTCATGCCAAAAGGGGATGTAGGAAGTTGTGTGGGTGGAGTAGCATCCATGCAGTCAGTGAAGAGAAATGCTTCCTTGTTTGTGTTTAGTTACATTGGATTGACGCAGCATCTGCATATGCTTTGGGCAGAAAGCATTAGAATATTATGAGACATTTTAATGTGTTTATATTACATAATGAGAGACCATCTATCGGGTGCTGGATTGAAAGCCATGCTGAGAGGCAGAGATGAAAGAAATAGTGGTAGCCCCTTCCATCATGACTGGTTACTGAACACTGTATTAGTCTTCTGTGGGCTCTGTCTTAATCTCTCTCTAGATATTGTATAATGTTTTTTAAAGGTGGAGAGTCTGCTGTATCATATTTAGCTTTTATACAATTTGCATGGCTGGAATGCTCTGTAACCATATTAAACATGCCATAAATATAAATATTAATATTTTATAGTCAAAGCCTAAACTTGAGAGCCAAAGTTTTGTTCAAATTAGTTTCTGCTACTTGGTAACTATGTGACTTTGGGAATAATAGTTATCCTCTCTGAACAGTAATTTCCTCACCTGTAAAATGAAGATAATGAAGCTTGTCTTGCAGGGTTGTCATATTAGAGAACACACTATGACTCCTTGAACAAACTTTGTTAGTGAATAATTTTGTATAGATATTTTTACTTACAGAGGCGGTCCTTTTATCTGAAATTTTTAAATTGATTTTTATTTTTTATGCTATTACAATTGTCCCTGCTTTTTCTCCCTTTGCTTTTAAGTGCTTTTCAGAGATATTATTTCTTTTTAGATTTTATAAAAATTCTAAAAGTAAAATATATGACTTGTAATAATAATAAGGAAAAAGTAATCTATGCCTTTGCCATCCAGTCTAAGGCAACTGATGTTGACAGTTTGGGAAACATTTTTTCATACTTTTTCTATTCTTCAAATGGCTTATTCACATACTATGGAGTGAATTTTGTTTATCTTTTAAAATAGGGTTATCTAATTTTCTTTTTTTACTTAAGGATGTAACTTGGAAAACTTTCATATTTGTATACTGAAAATATTTTTTCATAGCTTCATATGTCCTATAGTATGGAACTAATTCATATATTCCTTTACTGGAGAATAGTTAGCCTTTGCTTTTCCAAATGCTGCTGCTATAGATCATTATCAGATCATACTGAATACTTTTCTCTTTTGTCAAAGCAAGATCAAGTCACTAAAGCCTGAGGATGGGTGGAAAAGTTTCTTTAATGTGCTAATGCTCGTGGCCATGATATTAACAACATTCTCATTTTCATCAGTGACCATTAGAGTTAACGATGCTGCTGAATTATAATGAGTTTTTGGTAGACGGATGCATACAGAATTAGATAGCTTAATCAGTACTTAGAGTTTATTAATCACATTTACATACACTGCTTTAAAAATTAATGACAAGATTCAGAATTTTAATTCTTAAGGACATCATTAAACATGGTTGTTTAGCTCTGGCTGGTGTGGCTCAGTGGATTGAGCACCAGCCTGTGAACCATAAAGTTGCTGGTTTCATTCCCAGTCAGGGTACACGCCTGGGTTGTGGCCAGGTCTCCAGTGGGGTGCAAGCGAGAGGCCACTGATTGATGTTTCTCTCACATATTGATGTTTCTCTCCCTCTCTTTCTCTCTCCATTCCCCTCTCTCCAAAAATTAAATAAATAAAATCTTTTAAGAAATGAAAAACAACATGGTTGTTTAGAATGAGTGCTGATGAATTCCCTTTGTTAATCGGCAAAGTTTATTTAGCAGTGCATATACAGAAGCAATTGTAATTGTCTGTTGTATTATTAAGCGATATAATCGCAATCTCCATCAAAGGTATACAATCTATGTGATTCCTATTTTTATGTATTATGTATGCTTTAATATTTTTATTTATCTTGTTTTGCCCTTTAGTTTCGTAAATCTAATGTACCACTGACATTTTTAAGATTTGGCAATAAGCTTTTGTTTGTCAGCTGGGACAGACCTCTGGCAGCTCCACGGATGTGAAGATGAGACTGGGGTGAGAGGAGGCCAGATTCCCAGGGAGAGCCACACTGGGGACACGGAGCTCACTGTTGGTCTCCCCACACTACTCATTCTTCATAACTTTAGAGACCAGCAGGGGGCTTTGATGATGAAGAGCTTTGTAAGTACAGAATTTGGACTTTCGTCTCAATGTAATATGAAATCAAAGCAAAGTTTCGTTCAGCAGAGTGGCATGAAGTGATTTATTGTTCCAAAAGATTACTCTGGCTGCTATTTGGAAAACAGATTGGGAAGGTGCGAGGGTGAAACAGCGATCTCCTTCACAGACCACCACGGTTTGCCCAGCAGGAGATGATGGTGATTTGGATGAGGGTGGTAGCAGGGGAGATGGCACTTGGCAACTGTGTTTTACAGGTAGAAGAAACAGGGCTTGCTGAAGGATTGCATGGGGAGGATGAGGGTAAGCAAGGAACCTGGGGCAGCATGTAGGTTTTTAGCTGTCCATTGCCTTAACCACTCAGCCACCTCATCCCACATAACATGTAGATTTTTTAATCTGTGCTATAGAGTAGGTGGTGCCCCCCCACCCTTTTTTTTACTCTGATGCCAGAAATTGGTAGAAGAGTAAATTTTATACATTGGAATAGTTGACTTTTGGAAGTATTAAGTTTAGAATGTCCATTAGCTCTGTGCTGAAGTGGAAGGTTCAAACCAGCCGTTGAGTGAATGGATACAGAGTATGGTGGAGAGGACCAAATTAGAGAAATAAAGTCTCAAGTCAACAGCGGCACATAATTAGTGCTCAGAGACATAGCACTAGAGGAGAGAACCTGGAAAAGACCAAGCCTGAGCCCTCACTATATATATCACATCTAAGTGTGTCAAAACTTGAAACTTTTATGGTGCTGTGTATGGATGGTTCACTCTATAGAAGGGGAGTCCAGTTAAAGTGCTTCAAGGTGGGTAGATTAATTATTGATTCCATGTAGATGATTACTTGGTCTTCTGAATAATGAAGGACATACTTCAGGGCATGTGATTCCTTTTAATGCCAAGACTAATCTCATAGCCCTGTAGTATCTTTCTTGGTGTTTCCCTGTAATCAATGTATTACTTTGTTGTGCTAGAATACCTGAATTAACTTAATATAATGCTATTTGATAGCATGGAACAGTTTTAGCTGGTTGCATTTTTTCAAATCATATGATAGTTTGAGAAATTTGGAGATTTGGAAATATTCTGGAATTTTAGCAAGAAGATTCTCACATGTACTGTAGAAGATGCATTGTTTGCAATAGCAAATTACTCAGAATGAGAAGTGAAACATGCCCTCCCACCCCCCTCCCCCCAATGTAAGTGTGGCTGGGTTTTTTTTAGAAAGCATAAAAATAAATGGACTTCTTTCCCTCTGTGTTGACAGGTCTTTTAGCCTAACGATTGGATCCCAGTTAAGTTGTGCAACCCACACTACAGTTCTTCCTATGGAAGCCAGAGTTTTTATTTAGAGATTTAGGGATTTTCTAAGCATTGCGCTGTAATTGGAAATGTTGTGGCTTTGGCTCTTGGGGGAAAAGAGACAGGTTTCTAACATTAGGTAGAAAGTTAGGTGGGATATGAAATGTTTATGGGAAAAGTTTGCTGAGTACCTGAATTTTCGAAGTGTGGCTATTTTTTTTCAAAATGTCCTTGCTTTAAAAAAATACTTTTATTATAAATATGAACTTGAGTGGTAAGATGCCTACATGATAACTTATTCTTATTTTCCTTTTATAATTTTTAAATTAATTTTTTCAATTACAGTTGACATACAATAATGTATCAGTGATTAGACATTTATATAATTTATGAAGTGATCACCCCAATATGTTTAGTACTTATCTTTGGTAATTTTTTCTTTTCTAATTTAGTAATTCAAGGCTGGTGGTAATTTGAATTTACCTATATGTAGAAAACTCTTCATGAATAGTGTTTTTTACAAAACAATTTTTTTTTCCATAATCTTAAAGCCCTAGATTGGCAAACCTGTACTACTGAAATTAATGGAATAAATTTAAATTTTTTCTTATCTCTCCACCAAAGAAAAAATAAGAACTTTAGTAGGCAGTTCTTTTTTATCCTAGTTTATAGTAGGTACTACAAATAGTAAAATTGTAGGTATTAATAAATTCTACATATGGAAATTTAAAAATGAGAACCTTTACAAACTCTACTTGAGAAACAATAAAATTTCATAAAATTAATAATTTTTGACAGAAAATACTTATCAGCTTTTTTCAAAAAATATTTCTAGAAATTATAACATTTGGAGGAGTTTCTTTTTTTTCTTGAATAAATGTTTAGCAATAAGTCCCTATTGAAACTCCTGGGCAGAAAGACTTTTTCCTCCCTTAAGTCTTTTAAGATTTTATTTTAATTTTAAATTCTGACATTTCTGGAAGCATTCAGTCCTTTTGCAATGATGCTGAGAAGAGAATCCCTATTTCATGTACCTGTGTATAAGACCCGATAAGAATCTATTTGGCTAAATTTTGAGAGGCCTACTACACTTCTGACTGCTCCTCTTAACTAACATGTGAAGAAAATAAGCAAAACAATTCCTGACTTGTTGGAAAATACCCAACAGAGAATGCAACTGATATATGTAGTTAACTTTGCTTAATTTCAATTCAACATGTAGTTTGCATATTTTGCCCATAAATGTTCAGGAGTTTGAAATAAAACTTAAAATAATGACATTTTTGATAATATCTCTTCTAATTTGAGAAAAAAGGACCTCCTACCCCTGCTCAGTAGTCATGATGTTGCATGCTAGTAAGGAATTCCCATAATCCTTTGGAACCCAGTCCTCTGGGAAGTTGCTCCAGTGTTAGACCTGACACATGAGATGGAATCTGTTTGCCAATTCCTAAGGCATAGGTATAGGAAGAGTTTTAAAAAATGCATAGAAGTATCAAAATAAAGGTAATTATTAAAAATGAATATTGTATAAATGAAAGGATTATAGAAGAAGATATAAGGATAAATTATAGGCTTGATACCATATGACTAACAACTTCCTTAGGGGTCATTGAGAAGCTGTGAAATACTTTGTCTACTTCTATTGTTAGGGAGAGGAGAAATGATAGCTATCACCTAGTCTAATTCACATTGTTGCGGAAAATAACTCACACGCGGGAGAGATGGTGGAGCACAATCGTTTATTACGTGCATGGCTCAGAGGAGAGACTCCCAATTCTGAGTATGGACTGCTAACTCTCGGTGGTTTAAATAGCCTTGGACCCCTTGCCTACATGGCAAAGAGAGGATACAGAAGCTAAATGCGGAAGTTAAGTCTAACTACCTTATATGGGAAACAAAGGAACAAGGGCAGGAGGAATAGAGCAGGGGCAAAGGTTGCAGGGCTATGTGCAGAAGTCGAGGCCATCCCTCTTATCTCCCCTACTTGGGGAACAAAGGCACAGGCCACGAGGGATGGAATTTGCTAAAACTACAAAGCACAGGAACTTAACAGGATCATCAGGTACAGAAACTTTAACAGGATTTTTCTACTACAATATCAATTCAGTAGAGGAGCAAACCGGCACAGAGTTTTAAATGACTTGTATAGTGTCTTAAAACCAGTGAATAGGACCCAAGTAGACAGTCAATTGCAGTATCTCCATTATGCCATTTTCCTGCAGCCCAGTCTACTTGTCCCTCTTCACTGCCGACCCTCCCGCCCTGCTGAGTACACAGCCTAGAAGAATTCAGGAATGAAATGAACATTGAGAGAGAGACTCATGCTGGGCATGTCACCCAGACTTTACTAATTCACATACCACTACATGAGTTTTGTCGTATCTGTATTCTATACTTCCTGACCACTAGGCAAACCCAGACCAGGTTCATGACTAAAAATAGTTCACAGATGTATTTTGTTTGTGTTAGCATGGTATTTTAGAAACATTTTCAAAAATGTAAAAAAAAATAAGATTAGGTGGCTCTGGACCCTCATTCTCAAAGACAGACATAAGACGGGGCTGAGGAATGGCTGTTACTTTTGGTGAGATATGAGTTTTCATTTTGCTAGGGTATAAAGCCTTCCCTCTTAATTCTGACACCATATTGAACAGCATTTGCCATTTATTATCATATTTACAAGGTACATAAATTTATATGCTCTCTGTATCTCTATCAAAAGATGGATAACAAAAATGTAGACCAAGATGGCCATGTGATTTTTTTCCAAATGGGCCCACTTTACTTCTTGACTTTACCTGTCTAGCCCCTGAAAACATTTGAGTTTACAATGCTTGGTCAGACTTTATTGGACTAACATGGCATCAGCGTACTTAAAAAATTAGATTTAATATAACAATCCTACACAATTTTTCTTCAATTACCAACATAGAAGTAAATAAGAAATAAGAGGGTAGGTTAACTGTTTCCTTTACTCCTATTATTGTTCTCAGGTACATAATTATTTTCTGTGTACCATTTACTCCTAAGAAATGACTAAATATAACTCTCCTTTTGAAGTTTATCATTTAGTATAAATTTGGCAAGCTTTATAACATTGCAAAACATCACAAGATTTAGAGACACAATGGCAGAGTAGTTTCTCAGCGGCAGATGAATTCTACAGCCCCAAAATTAGAACTGCAGTTAAGCCCATGACAATTGGTGAAGCAGTTTTTTCAGCAATAGGGGAAATCTTGGGCTAAATTATTTTGTCCTTCACCAGGGAGACCTGGCAGGCTATGCTGTGGACATCATACATTTCTTCTTTCCTCAACTGATCCCATTTCTCTCTCTCTTTCTCCCTCCCTCCCTCCCTTCCTTCCTTCTTCTCC
>PVIA01013632.1:0-31194 GCA_004024845.1 Tonatia bakeri
GCTGGCTCCAGAAACCCGATAACGCCCAGGCCCTTCCCGTGTTCAAGGCTGTGGGGTCTGGGTCTTCCACAAAACCACACTCTCACTGGGTTGGGGGCGCGGGCACATGTCCAGGCCGCCCTTGGTCGCACAGGCTGGGGCACTTACTCTTCCCCGAGCTGTGCATGGGTGCTCGCAGCCCCTGTGAGAATGTCCCTTAGTCTCACTCCCCTCTTTGTGCCTTCAAGCAACAAGGCTTCCCCAGCTGCTGCTCAATCCTTGATGTCCAGGGAGGGAGTGGTGACTCTGCTCTCCCAGTGCCCTGAGACAGACCCAGGAGCACCGGGCCTGGGGGCTGCAACCTCCCTGGCCAATGTGCTGATCCCCGGGCCCTTATTATCCTGAAGCAGTCTCCTTACCATCTGGTTTTTCAATGTCTGCTATAATTTTTGATGTCCTATTTTCATAAATATTGCGATATCGGTGGTCCCTTGCTCTGTTCCTCCTCAGATCAGCCAGATTCTCTCCTGTGCACCGGGGAAGGGGATTACAATCTCTCCAACAACGACACCATCTTCCCCTCAGTCCACTTTGCTTTCAATATACAAAATATTACATTAGTAAGTAATGATTCTAGCCAGGCCTATTCCCACAAAGAGAAGGAATATCCACTTCTTGGGACACTAGAAGAAGGGAAAGAATACTTACAACTTCCTTGCTTCCACTCCCATGGGAAGGCTAAATTAATCCTTTAAAGAAAGTTTGGTTTATTTAATTATTTTGTGCATCACTTAGTGAAAAAGAAGGTAGATTTCATTACTTTTGTACTACATTTTGTAAATTACAGTTTTAGGCAAATGAAGATATTTAAAGCTTTTTAGTTAGAAAATTGTAAAGAATGTTATTTTAATTTTAAAGGCAAACAGCTCATAATTTTTGGTAAGGTTTTGAAATACACAGGATGATGGTCATCAGCATTATTCTTAAAATCTGTAACGGTACACGGTACCATTGACTGAAACGGTACATGACTGAAATGGTACATGACTCACTGCCACATAATCTTTGTTATACTTTTTCCAAGGAGTACACCCAAACCCCACAAAATAAACCTTTTAAGGTCCTGTGCATCATGAGAACAATGAGCAAACTCTGGTAAAGAGATAGTGTTTGCAGGATGTCCAGACCTGCCCCCTGGGTGGTTTGATTGTCCTGTGAGGGAGAGTCAGGTACATGGACTTGCTCACTGATTCGGGACCTGAGGGATCAGGTCAGGAAGAGAAAACAGAAAGAGAAGGAGGTGAAGGATAAAATATAATTAAAATCTTTAATTATAGATTAAAGAGAAACTCTGATACATTCTCTTCATTTGGACCTGCATTGGATCTCTTTCATCTCAGTTAAAAATGTAGTAACTTCTATAGTTCCTCATATTTCTTTTTATAACCCACATAGACCAAGTCATTTCAGTTCAGGAACTGTATCTGACAGTTCTTAGTTCCTCCACCTACAATTGAGTAAAAGGTGCTTTTTTCTTGATGCAAGTTCAATAGATATTTGGTGAAATGAAGAAAATATCGGCCTAAGTTCCTTCAACCAAGGTAAATATGAAATCATTGCCTCCAAGCTACTCCTATCCCACATGGTGACAAATACATAGTGGAACCTGTGCCACAGGAGCGCGGGGCCTCATTGCCAACACCGGCATTCTCAGCCATACCATCTTTGTTCTGCAAGGAGCTCACAGACGGCAAACCCATGCCTAGCTAGGCTTATTATGAGCATACATTGTTGGCATCTAGTGTGAAAAAGAAGACTAAATATCACAAAATAACAGCCCTTAGTACAACTGGAAGTTTTTTTTTTTTAACTTTGATTTGGGTCTGCTAAGTATAACGATACCACATTATTGTTAAATATGAAATAGACACAGAACTGAGAACTCTGTTGGAACCTAGCTTAGGAGACTACAGACTAGCAATGCCCATTAGATCTTTGTGTGATGATGTGAGTGTCCTGTGTCTGTGCTGTGTCACATGGTAGCCATTACCCTCATATGGCTGCTGAGCCCCTGAAATGTGGCTAGTGTGACACAGAAGCTGAATTTTTCATTTTATTAGCCACAGGAGCTGAATTTTTCATTTTATTGGAGTGGGACTGTTTTGCAATTCAAACTCCAGACTCTAAGTTACTTTGCTTCCCTAAACCCTGGGGACAAACTTTATGCCATATTTGATATAAGCAATAGACAGAAAATAATATTTGAAGTTTAGGCATTCAGAGTCTACAGAATGTATCAGAGACCAGAACTTATAATAATAACTAACATTAACTGAAAATGCTTTCCATATGCCAGACACTGATTAAAACATTAACTCATTTATATCTTTGAAATAACCCTTTGAAAGTCATGCTATTATTACACCCATTTTATTGGTGAGGGAATTGATGTACAGAGAAGGTAAGTAACTTGCCCAGGGTCACCCAGATAATAATTTTTGGAGTTTGGATCAGATAATCTTGCTCAAAACAGAGCTTTGAAGTATAGCTTTCATCTTTCTTGGGGTATATACCAAATCTAAGATACTGTTAATTTAAGATGCTCTATTATTTTATCCATCTTGAAGGAAAGAAAAACAAGCAGACATAATTGTCAATTAACTGACAGGCCACTAACCATAATATGCAATCAGAAACATTATCGCATGGGAAAAAATATGTGGCTTAGTGTACAGGAAACATTTTAGCATTGTTGGTAAGATTCAGGTCTTTTTAGCTAAAACTAATAATGTAGTTTAGAGTAAAATACACAAAGTGTGGATTGCTGTTGTGGCCTGAAGGTAAGAGACTAGAGCAAGTAATATGATTGGATTTTAATACAGTTCTTTTAGGGGCTACACCTTGTAGCAGAAAATAAGGATGGGAGAGGATACATTAAAAGCTGATTTTTGTCAACCCTGATTATACACCATTTAATCCATGTGAACACCAAGCTCTCCACACTTAGTAAAGGTAAAAGCAAAATATGGTTACCTCACCTGCATTTTCTGGGATAAACCAGGACTATATTCTCCTTGATTTTGATAGGACAACACTCCAATCTATTTCTATCTTTTCACAGACTTGCGGAAAACAAGGAGTGGAACCAACATTAGGCAAGACTGGGTGGCGGTGAGTAATCCTCTGGGGCTTCTAAAAAATAAAATATCTTGTAAGGGGGAATGGTTGGAAATCTTTCTAACATTGAGTATATTTTCAAAATGCCCTCTTAATGATACCTAGATATGTTACCCAGAAAGCCCTCCTGACTTCCCAGACAGATGTGTATCTTATCATGCGTTCCAACTGGTCTCTCTATGAGAATGACGTCATGGAGCTGTAATCATGTATTTTCACACACAATGTACCTTTCATGTCAGTGCTTGCACCATCTCATCTTACATCTTTAGTTTCCAGAAAGCTCCGACAACATATTAGAAACTGAATTTTATTTAACAAACAAAGAGTTATCTGACCATGGACACCTAACAACTATTGGGCAAAGAGAAGAAAAAATAGTACTCTTGGGTGGCTATCACACTGCCTAAATACTTTCTTCACTCCAGTTTCTCTCTAAAAATTACCACTAGAATAGCTAACTTGACACAATGTATATATGCTGCTGGGCCTTGTCAGAATCTTCCCTTCCTTCTAGAATGAGGGGCTCTTTCTGATGGGGTTGCTGGACTGGTAAGATGTAGGTCTAGAGCTTTGACTCCCTCATGGGTAGATTCTGCATGAGAATGAAACCATCTCAAAGCAAATAGAATAAAGAAGAGTGGAAATAAAGAGTTTTGGTAGCCACCTGCATCTAAAAGTAAATAGACTTTTCAATGACATAAGTGAATAATTCCCTCCTTTCTCTAAGATGAAATAAATACTAAGTGAATAACTAGTTGAATGGGAAGTTAGCCCTTTCAATGATGCTATACTGAAACAGAATACTTCAAGTGCTGTGAAGTGACTATTCTGTGCCAGCATCTTTTTTTTTTTTTTGCCCAAAATATGGAAGATTTTATTTATTGGTTCCAATACTGAAGCCTTTAATATGTCTCAGTTACTACTCAGTTATACTTGTAAAAGTTATTTCCTTGCTAGGTTTTGGTAGAGTAGCTGTGCAGGGAAGTGTAAGCATCACAAATATACTAAAGCACGTTTCATATCGTGTTCACGTCTGTCTTGTCGAAGAGTACTGTGGCTAATCTCATGTCGCCGGTAATTCACGTTCTTTTCCAAACATTGTGACAAGTACTAATTTTTGAGAACTAAAAAGGAGTCCATGTTTCTAATAAATAGTTTTGACTCTGTGGGTTTAAAGAATACAAGGGTATTCATAAATTTTAACCTACTAACTAGCCAAATTAACTAGGAGATACATGTACACTGGAAATCGTGGCAGGAGGGAGTAAGTCCTTGAATTCTAGCACAATCTTGAGATTACCATCTACAAAAGTAGGCAACTTGAATAATTTGCCTAATCTTTCTGAGTGGTGTGTTTGTTTTTTTTTTTAACAAGCACATAAGGTTATATTGAGATTTCTTCCAGCTCATATAATTGTAAAATGTGGAATGATATCTTTATAGGTCATCTGTGAAAATCCTCTGCTTCTGAATAGAATTACAAGGAATCTCACATCCCACTTTATTCTGTTTGTCTTAACTCTGACTAATAATGTATTCCATCTTTGCTGAATGAGATCATATTTCTAGTGTTGCTAGAATATTTTCTGTGAACCCGTGCTAACACATTTTTTTAATTGGTATTAATATCTGTTGGTAACCTGGTTTATGGAATTAAACTAAATAATAATAGAAATAGGATTTAGAAAAAGCTCTATGCATAACTTATATCTGAAATGTTCTGTTCCCAACATGAATGTATTTTATCTCTGAAAGACTAAGGATAATACTTACCTTAATTAGGTATTATTAAGGTAAATTAGGTATTTTTAGATAATACCTATCTAACTATGTCTCAGGTACTGTGAAAAATTCATTACATGAATCATCTCATTTAATTTTCATTCTCATTTATAATATATTACTTAATGGATGAAAACATGAAACTAGTTAGTGGTTGCATCAGAATTCAATATTTTGCCTATTTGCCCACGTTCAAACTTAAGTTTCCAAACCAAAATTAGATCCTATTAAAAAACATTTTTCTTAGTCTCATAATTTATGTAAGTTTAAAGACTACATTTTTTTTTCACTTTATTTATAATTCCAGAGGAAATCACAGAATTGGGGAATATACACTTTCAAATAATTTAGAATTTTAATAGAATCTTTCCTTTTGGAGTGCTCTGCAATGCTTCTGTCTTATAGTGCTACCATGATTTATTAAGGATGGGTTTGATTATGTCGTGGTAAAGAGCAACCTCAAAGGTCTTGATGTCACACAGCGCATGCTCATCTCCCATGTGAAATTCACTTTCAGTCTGAGCAACTCTGAGGGGCAAATTACGTCCACGTAGTCCAGACTGAAGGCGCCATCACCATCCTGCAGCTGTGCCTCTTTCTTGGCTCCTCTTGGTCATTGTAGTAGGAGAAAGTAAACAGCTGGCAGTTAAATTCTTTAGTCTAGAAATAACAAACATCACTTAAAAAAAAACGCATTGGCCACAGCTCTAAAAGGAGGTTTTGCAAACAGAATCTCTCACATGTCTAGAGAAGTAGAAACTAGATATGGGATTTGTTTTTCACTGCCTGGTTTATTTCGCTTAGCATAATGCTTTCCAGTTCCATCCATGCTGTAGCAAAGGGTAGGAGCTCCTTCTTTCTTTCTGCTGCATAGAATTTCATTGTGTAAATGTACCACAGTTTTTTGATCTGTTCATTTACTGATGGCACCTAGGTTGCTTCAACACTTGGTTATTGTACATTGTGCTGCTATGAACATTGGGGTGCACAGGTCCTTTTGGATTGGTGTTTCAGGGTTCTTAGGATAGAATCCTAGCAGTGGGATTGCTGGGTCAAATACCATATGATCTCATGTTTAACAGGATCCTAAACAACAAATCAAACAAACAAGCAAAATATAACCAAAGACACTGAAATAGAGAACAGGCTGACAGTGTTCAGAGGGGAGAGGGGAGGGAATATCAGGGGAAAAGGGGAAAGGTTTACAGGAACAAGTACAAAGGACACATGGACAAAAACTAGGGGCGGGTGGAAATGTGAGGGAGGTGGGGAGGGCTGGGTGGGTGGGCTGAGATGGGAGTAAAAGATAAAAAAAAAAGAGAAACTAGTTATGGGGAACACTAGCAACGTCTTCCAAAACCATTGTCCACACAGGATTTCTAAAGTCACGCTGCACGTCTGCTATCGGGCTGGCAGAGATCGAATAGGAAGGATCCTGCGTGAGAAATTGATTTGTCCCGGGACTAGGAGTGGCACTTCAGCCTGAATGCAATCATAACAAGCTTCAAGGGAGGCCAGGAAGTGTACTGTAAATATGTGGTTGGAAGAAAAGGAAATGGGTTTGGAAATGGGCTAGAGTTCTCTGGTGCGGGGATTGACTAGTATTTTTCCCTCTCCTAGGTCATTCTCCACCTTTTTTTAAATGGCCGTATAATTGACATAAAACATTATATTAATTTCAGGTGAACAAAATATGATACAATATTTATATATTGAAAATGATTAGCACAATTAGTCTAGTTAACATCTGTCACTATACATAGTTATAATTTTTTCCGTGATGAGGATTTTTAAGATCTCTAAACAACCTTCAAATATATAATACAATATTACCACTATGTATCTCTACTACTGATATATTTTATAACTGGAAGTTTGTACTAAAATCTTAATTTTAGTGCATTTTTCTGTTCAAGTCAGTGCAAATATCTAGTCCAGATATCTTTTCCATAGTCCAACTCATATATAATATTGGGTATTTTAAAATCAGGTCCGAAACGGAATACTTGATTTCTCTTCCCATATTCACATACTCCACCTACAGCCCAGATCATATCCAATAAACTTTGTTTCTTAGATCTGCCTTCAAATGATATCCAGAACCGGAGTAATTCTCATCTCTTTCACTGCTGGTACCCAGTCTAAGGCACTGTCACTTACTGGGATGATTGCAAAAACTTCTGAAATTGTCGAACTATTCCTACTCTTGCCTCTACATTCAGTTCTCATCACAGAAGCAAGAATAGTCTATATAAAGCATGAGTTGGATTTTGCCATCCTGCATTTTCAGACAGGCTGGTGACATCCCTTTTCATGAATTGTTCCATGTCCCTCAGGCAATAAAGACATGTGTTTTCGAGGGGAATGATTAAAATGTGCTCACTCTCAGTTAAGATTTGTAGGCCCAACCTGATCATTCTGTTTTTTTTCTGTGATGTTTTGCATTTCCCACTTTTACTCCCAGCATAGTTGACATTGATTATATAGAATTGAACTTTTTTCCCTTCTTTGTGACATTGGGAATTAGCTGCTCTATATTCTCTGATAGTAATATTATAAATTATAAGGCATGTAACAATTCTTAAGGTATTGGACAAGCCAAAAGTACCGAGAAACATTTCATGCTCTTGTTTCCACCTTTGTTGTAATTTACGTAAGTCATATAATGACAAAGCCTCTCAGTACTGTGTTTTCCTAATGGCAGCTTATGAAATTCACCATATGTCTGTCATAGGATATAGATATCACAGGGAGAGTAGCTATGAGTGTGTCTTGTATCTCCTGTCATTACACTTACGTACACACAAAAACATACATGCATGTGCACGCGCATGTAAAATCTTTCACTTTTTATTTACATTTCCAACTAATTTCTGTTACATGATATTGCTACTGCTTATATTTCCTGTGATGTACATTATATCTTATTTTAATGTCTACTAATATTATTTCACCATTTTCCTTACAAATGATTTTAATCTTGTAGTAAGATATTTGTGTGTATGTTTTGCTGTATTTTTGCCTTTTTAATTTAATTTTCCCCTTTATTATATCAGAGTGAAGTTTCAAGGACCATAAGGCTCTATTACAGTGTTGGAGAGATCAAATACAATTCTACATGAATATCAAATAGTGTTTACTTTTATTTTTTTAAACTTTTAAGTTGCCAATATATTTTTATTTTTGCCAATTTTTATTTAGCATTTGCTACCTCACATCAAATATGATTGATTATTTTCCACTTAATTTATATTTTTTCCTTAAAAGTTATAGTAAGCCTTGTACATGATTTAAAAAAAAAAACATTCAGTGTGTGAAGCATTATACCAAAGAATATTATGTCATTTTCCCCAATCTGGAAAATAGATACAGGTAAGGCAAAAATCAATTTTAGTCATCATATTCCTGAGAAGCCAGTAAGGCACACTTTTCCTGTTTGTGGAGCAATTTTCTTCCTGCATGTATAGAGCTGTGCTGAAGAATATGCGGTATATGGGAGAGGACTGTAGTTTTGACAAAGCTTTTGGAGCTGCATGCAAACCATAGTTACTTTCAGTTAATACAGTCATACAGAAAATTTGTAGAGTGTTTACTAAGAATTATACTTTGCGTGGAGCCTTGATAAAAGATAACAGGACGACTGAGGCTTGGAGTTTGCCTACAGTGGGTTTGTAGCCTAGAAAGGAAACAGTAGAGGAAGTGAAATCCGTACATGGAATCTTGCTCCATTCACCTCTTTCCACCAGCTGATATCTTTGTTTGTTCCAATATTGTCTGTTCCTCCTGATGCCCTGCATTATGCTATTATTAGTCATTTTGGCATCCTCTGTAAAACTTAACAACCTAAAGGGAGGGGTTGTATTTTATTATATCCAATATTATCTGTCATGCCCTGAATACTCAATAAATGTTTGTGGAGTCAATGAATGGTGCTTGTTCAAAAGGTATGCATTTTTTAAAGAAGATTTTGATAATGTACAATGATATTCTGAATAACAGAACAATCAGACTCACATTGGTATGAATAAAAGAAGACAAAAGATTTCTTCCATTTCATAAAATGTTCTTATTTTTCATTCATTGAGTATTATTGGTAAGTAGTGCTAATCCACCTTCTCCACCGAGAATTTTCTCTGAGGGGTCTCTTTCTTCTTCTCTGTTTCTTTTTTCCTTTGGGATGGTTTAGTGGTCAGCTGGAGCAATGTGTCCATTCAAACTTTTCTCCCTGTCTACGGTTGAGGGTAATAGATGGCTACTCGCAAAGTCCGTAAATGTGGTTTCCTCATTTATTATGGTCTTTATAAAACAAACTCATGGGAATGCAGCTTTCTAATCCAGTTTAATCTAAATAATTGTGCACTAAGAGCCCTATATATTGATAAATAGATAAATTTATATCTAAGCTTTTCATGTGGAACTGACAAGGAGTTTTGATGAATTAGTATGTTTGTAAATAGACTCCATGGAAAGTCTCTAGGTACGAGAGTGTGTTTTCCTATGTTAGTGATGTTCAGATGGATGTTCAACCTGAAGAGTTAGCCAAGTGACATTCTACCATGATAGTAGCCTTCAAACTTGTTTAAACTTTGTATAATGATAAATATTTACAACTCCAAGTACACTATGAGCTATATTTACTAAAAAGCTCATATAATGATATGCTAGGCTTTCATGTCATAAAATTTTATTTGGCACCTATAACACACATAATACTAGGTAGAAACTTGGTTTTAATTCTGCAGGTGTCAACTCACATCTGTCAGCGTGTCTTAGCAAAATGACTGTCACTGGGTATTGGTAGAAAAAATGAGTTTCACTGTTAATCTCTTTATCAACAGTAGCAAATCACTCCCTGTCATGCCCTCTTTGGCAGTGCAGCCCGGGGATGCATTCACGTCTGGGATCAAATGAAGCCTGCAGGGGAAGAGGGATGTGATCGTCTGTGGCAGGGCACAGGACACTCGTGTTCAGGGGCAAATACACTGAACCAGTGAATTCAATAGAGAGATTAAAAAATAATAATACCTGTGTTCTCAAATGTTTACTGTTATGGCTACAACCAGTTTTGTTTTGTTTTGTTTCTGTTGGTTGGTTGGTTTTCTGTAGTCTGTCTTTTTTAGCATTTCCCTGTCCCTGTGGGTTAAAGTGATGTGCTATTCAGGGAAGATTTGCTGTGACATTTCCGTGTCAGGCTCTGACCCTGGGCAGGGCTTGTTCCCTCCTAGCAAAGCCATCCGTTGGTCATTTCTGAGCACACATGGCCACAGAAAGTTCTGTTTAGTGTGTATGGCAATGAGAATCCAGTACCCTGGACTTCCTCAATGACGTTAAAAATCTCACATTTGTTAAGGATTTACTCTGTTCCAGATTTTATGTTAAAAATTTAGTGTCAACTTATAATGTAGGCTATGTTATTATTTACATTGCACATGCGAGGAAAATTATAAAGCATCATGGCTACATTACCTCATTCACTAGGACAGCCAGCAGTTTGCAGTAATAACTGATGCTTAGTATATGAACTTTTTTACACATTCAACCAAAACACCTCTGTGGAGGAGACACTATTATTACCTCAAATATATTAAATTGTAAAATAATGTAATTTACCTAATATTACTTCTAGTAAGTAGAACAGCTGAGGTGTTGGGATTTAGACATATGCAACCCATTATTTTATTGTTCACTTGATGTGATGCTGACATTGGCTAAATATGGTATCACTGCAGAGTGTGCGAAGTGCAGCAGAGACTATTTCTAATGTAGCACATAAAATACAAATAGGTATAGTGTATGCTGAAATTTTATCACAAAGTATTAGTATAGTTTTTAAATTTAAAGGCTAGAAAAGGTACAGGGCTGAAGAAGCATAAATGGTAGGTTCAAAATAGATAGGGGGAGCTTAAGATTAGTATGGGAAATGGAGAAGCCAAAGAATGATGGACGTGAATTAGGGTAGGGAAATGATGGTGGGAGGGGGGTACAGGGTGGAGGGGAATAAAGGGGAGAAAAAAATGGGACAACTGTAATAGCATAATCAATAAAACATATTTAAAAAATAAAGGGTAGACTATAGATAAGTAATGGAAATGAGTTGTAATTCAAATTGTAAGTGAATTGTCTTCAATAGAAGTATAGGTTAGAATATACTTTTATTGGATGTTTATAATATTTTATTATCTCATTACATTATAAAACATGTAGTGTGATAATTTTAAACTCAACCTAAATTTGCCTTTTAATAAATTTTGAAATTTATGATAAATGGTGGTTTGATAGACATACTACATAAATAAGACAGTATGTTCTGATAATCTGTATGTTTATATAACAGGCATTACTATTCATAAGTTAAAGTTTGCTATGACCAAAGGTAGTAGTCCCAAAGCCATGTACGCTGAATCTAAACCTAAAGAAATGCCATAGACTTATACTTTCCTCATGACAGTATGACCTGTGCTCCTTAAAGAAATCACCAAAGGGGAGGTGGGAGGGGACAATGGGGGAAGAGGAGAAAGGGTTTTCAGGAACAACTATAAAAGACACATGGGCAAAACCGAGGGGGAGGGCGGAAGCAAGGCAGGGAGGTGGGGATGGCTGCGGTGGAGATGGCTGGGGTGGAGGGGGAGTGGTGGGGAGTAAATGCAGATAATCGTAATTGAACAACAATGAAATAGGCAAAAAAAAAGTTTCCATGACCCCCCCAAAAAAGAAATCGCCAGAGTAGATGTGTATTTAAGGTTTAGAAATAACATCAGTCAACAAAAAAGCAATAGCTTATGCTAACGAAATATTTTTAATGACTTAGTATTACACCAAATTAGTTAAAGTCCCCTTCTCAGGCGCCTCACTTTCAGTGAGTTCATCATTTTGGTGGCACTGAGTAGTAAAACAGTTCTCAAATATGATCTTAAGTCACAATGGCGGGTTTAGGAAGAAATGAAGTAGAATTACAGTTGGGTTCCTGGGAATTTTATGTATCATGATATTTGGTGGGGGAGCACCCCATGTTGACAAGCAGCGAGTGTAGGTCACACGTGTGCATGTCATCTCTGGCGTATGTCACAGGAGGAGAACAAGTCTGAGAATGACTTCTTAGTAGAAAGGTCCCTGCTCTAAAGGGTGGTGTTTTTTCCAGCCTCCCATCCATCACATGTATTTATTTTAGAGTGCATTTCATTTCATGGATTATATCACATCCTAATTCTGAATTAGACTATGGGGTCCTTCATGCCTTGTAGTCTGCTCTGCTTCTTCTCACCTGTGCAGTGGGAGAATTCACTCGGATGACGACGTTCTCTGGCTAAGTGACCCAATCGACTACCGAGCACTTTGAAAGCCTTCTGTATATTCCTGTTCCTGCTATTGTATATTGTTCGCTGCCCTGAAAAAAAGTTGGGTTTGAAGTTTTCCCTGAAAAATGAACTTTTGTACTTTACAGTCCAACAGTATTTTTAGTCTTAGTAAATGCACATTCTGCAAGTTTAAAAGAAAGTCATTTTTGGACATCATTGTAGGCAACAAGATTTAAAAGGCAGAAAAGTTCCCGATGTTTACAAATAAGCAGGATATATTCCAGGCAGTAAATGATCAGAAGCACAAGGTATTGGCCCGTCAGACTGGAAACCTAACCAGTTTCAGCATCCACAGGCCAAGGTGCCTAATGACTGAGGAACAGCCTTAATTTCAACAGATCTAATATTAATTTCTTAAAACATGCAGAATATAGATGATTACGTTTCTAGTGTAGATTTTATTTCTTGCTAAATAGCCACATGTCTTTTGCTCTTAGTTTTTATTAGGCAGACTCTCTGAGGCAATCAAGTTATCTTCATCCATAATGTTAATTGTTTTATAGAGCAACTTTTTGGTTGTGGGCATGACTTCACCCATGGGTGCCTTTGCCTGGGGCAAGGTGCCAAACAGAATTCTAAACATAAAATCTGCCATAAACTTTGTAAACATCAGTGGCAATTTAATGAGTTTTTAAAGTAGAGCATACTACATGATGAATTGTATGCTCCCAGACTATTTATTTTTTAGATTGAATGGCAGCCTGTGCTGCAGAATATGAGGAAAGCTTTTAAGGACTTTGTGCTTCCTGTGCTAATAATTATTTTAAAATAGCTTTGATAACCAATGTTCTCAGTTTTCAGAGAAAACAGGCACTAATATATTTTGCTATAATGTATTATGTTATTAAATTTTATTTTATTATTTTTGATTTTTATTTTTAAAATTTATGTCCAGTATAATGGTATCCATCAAGTTCATGGCCTTATTTTCTGTGGCATAAAAATCAATACACAATTTAGAAATTGTCTTTTAATTTATTCATCAGGCTCTCATGCCTTCTGAAAGCATATTACTGTACATGGAGGGGAAGAGCAAAAGAGAATTTTTCTCTGCATTGATTCATATTTTTTCATTTCATAATTATATTCAGTCTTTTAAGAGACTAATTCAGACATGGGGAAATAAAACTCATCACAGTATTCACAGCATAAGAGAAAAATCCTAACGAAGCTCGAATCAGAGGGTGTTTGAGGGTGAACGCTTAAATGATTTAAAGTTTTAAAATATAGAAACTGCAATTTTCAAACATGCTAGCTTTTACAGATTTTTCACAACTTGAGCATTTTGAGCAAATGACCAATTCAGAGACTTTTTGAGTATCGAATTCCTATTATGAGCAATGAAGCCAAACTGTGTGAGCAGTGTGACTCCGTACTTTTCCAGGGGTTATTTACTGGCTCATCGAGACGACCGGTTTTCAAAAGCCGGCCCTCAAGCTGGAGGCATAAGAAGCCTCTGGGTTATTATTCAAGTAATGGATTCCTAGACCCTGCTCAAAACTGACCAGCTCAAAGTCAGCAAGGGTGGGTTCTAGATATTAATATTTAAGAAGCTCTCCAGGCAATGCTGTTGCAGATGCATTGCAACGTGATTTTTCACAAAATCTCGCACGATGTATTTCAGCCTTGCTTTAGTATGTGATAAGAGACAGTGGGGGAGGGAGAGAGGGACACACTTGCTTTCTCGTAACGGCTACACAACACATAGACACACTGCACAGAGCTCTCTGCCCAGTGCGAACTCTCGGAGCTCCGCCCCATTACTCTTCCAAGCCATCATCTGTTACCTTTTGGTGAACTCATTCTGTGATTTGAAGGGACACAGATGCTCCCGAACTGTGTGAGTAACCGCGTTAGAAGTTTTTAACAGTTTTTCTCTTTGTTGGGAGTAGCAAATTTCTCAGACCCCTTGACTACTCTTTGCTTGACAAAATGACACACTAAAGAAGATTGATATTGAGATCTTTTCGATAATTGTGCAGGGAGAAGCTTCAGGAGCCATATCTTAGCTCCACTGTATTTGTCAACACTTGAGCAGAGTGATTCACAGGAAGTCATATAAAACAAATGATTCTAAATTTATTTTAATACCGGTGTTGATAATAGCATTAAGCAGTGTCTTAGCTTAGTGTCATGAATAGACTTTAAATCTTATACAGTACATGACTATTAATCACAGCAAAGAAATTTGGAAAAGATGAAAAGGGTAAGGGATTCAATTTATTCTGACTCTAATATATGCACACCCAGAGTCAGAGAATAGAATAATTTGTTTTAGAAGAAAAACACAATCACAAGGCCTCAATTCTATTCTATTGAATTCCTCTTAAACTATAAATTTATTTTTTTTTCTGGAGATTTTTATCCAAAATATTTAGCATTTTCCTTCTTGCACATCTTAGCTTTGCAGGCCATTATCCTACTTGAGAAAAGGATGAAATTTAAACCAAGCTTTTGCACTAGTGGCCACTGTTTTGTTTTTATAGTTCTGGGTTGTAATTCATTAGGGAAAAAATAAAATGTTTTCACTTCCAAATGACTTTTTTTTGTCTTTTATGTCTGTGGACTGGAATTAGCCTTCAAGATTATTGATATTTTTAGCACTACAGCTGTAAATTGTACACATCTAAAAATGTATGTATCACCAAGAGTATGGTGAGCAAGTTCAAAGAGATTTTTGATTATTTCCTTTCTTCCAAGTGGATTACTTGTTTTGACATAACCTATAAACATATTGCTCTTTCAAAGAGCAAGCATATGTTTGACTACTGTCGAGAAACATACATTGGAAAATATGATGAAATAATTAGCCTTAAGGAACTTATAGACTATACATCATTATTTGAACAATTCAACATATATTCTAGATCTTCCATGAGTTGAGCACTCTGTTAATTCCTAGGGTTGTATGATACTCTTAAGAGTGGATACTCAGCCAAAAAATACCTCGCAATAGAATATGACTTCATCTTTGCATCCGAGGTTTACAGGATCCCAAGATCACATGACTAGGCTTGCCCTTGATATTTGAGGAGTACAAGTAGGGTAGAGTAAAATTGAAGGTCTCAATATTTAAAGGTTATAATTCATGGTAAAAAGCATTTGAGCAGAATTTCTTCTTTTCTCCTACTTTGAAAAAGGTATCTGTATAATAACTGGGTAGTTTAGGTATGAACGTAGACTTTTATGAGATAAGGCACCTCTGTGATAAGAAATGGCCTGGGGGAGTGCTGGCCCTTGTGTTCTGTGGTACTATCTTCCCAATGCTGGGTTCAGTGTGTATTCCAAGGAGATCCACAGGTGCATCTGTGGGTGCCCAAGGCCTTAGTCCAACTTAGTAACAGCTGTACCTCTGTTAACCTGGGACTTAGGACTGCAGACACTGACAAGACCACACACCCATGAGGCTTAAAAAAAGAATTGTGTGTGTGTGTGTTATCTAACTAACTTGAACAGATAAGAAAGGATAGAAAAGAGGTTCTTAATTTTGGTTTACTATTAGAGAAAACAGGTGAGGTAATAAAAAAATTACTGACTAAATATAAACTGTCCATGACAGAAATTCAGAAAATATGATGTAATTTATTTAAAACTATTTATGTGCATGTAAATATAAAGAAAAGTAAGAAAGGAAGCATTAGACATTGGGGGGGTGTTATATCAGGGTTCTTAGTGATTTTTTTAAACCTCCTTCAACATACAAATATATCGTTTGATTTTAATATAATGAGAATAGATAATATATGTTTTCATTGTTGGAAAATACGATGTATTCTTTAGAAGTAGACTTACTAACTGTGGATTTGAGCCAATTACTAAACCTTCTTCAGCCTTTGGTACCTAATAGGTAGAATGGATGTGCTATTAAATCTTTCTCATAAAATTGTTGTGTGAGTTAGCTCAATAAGAACTTAGCACAGAATCTGGCATATGCTAACCAGCAATTAAAAGTTTGCTGCCAACATCATCATCATCATTAATTAACTAAATGACTAGAATTTAAAACCTATTTCTGATGTCAGTATATTCCAGAAAGACTGATAATGGCAGAGCTGTCAGTTTTCTCATTTGATTCGTTTCACATGAAACACAGCCTGAATTGGGAACTAGCTTTGTTATCCTGGACACAATGCTGACTCTCTGGGTGGGCCTCCATTTCTGCATAGACAAAATGCAAGAATGAGCAAAGATTAATCCCAAGGCTACATCAGTTATGATGCCAATTTAAGTCATTCTATGTCCATGCTAAACACGGCTTCCGTAACCACACGCTGAGCAGCAAACACATCGGTTCAGCACTGTTTCTTCCTTGGACTGACAGGCAGCCCCTGCCCCTGCCTTGGCCTCTCATTAACCCACACTCTACACAGCAGCCCAAGCAATACTTGGAAAACAGAAACCTTATCATGCTATGCTGGCACTTAGCCCCACCCATGCACTTGGAGTACAATGAAAATGCCTTACCACTGTTCCCAGAAACTTCATCCCTGACTTTGGCAGCCATTCCGTGAATTCTCCGTCCGTTGCCGTCTGTGCTCCAATTATATCAGTGGTCTCCCCCTCACCCAAATTGTCCAGATTCTTCTCCATCTCAAAGCCTTTGGGCAACCAACTTCTTCCAACTACAACACTCTTGCCCTGATTCACTGTTTGGCCAGTTTCTTTCTACTCAGCAGATGTCATCTTAACCTCATATCCCCGGGGGGGCACCCCACCCCCACCCGAGTTCACCTAAAGACCTGCCTGCTGTGGCAGTCCGAAGCTGCCCCACTTGCTTGATTTTCAGTCCTCTTTAGGTTCCTACATAACAGCTTAACTGATTTTACATATTCTGTTAGCCAGTTTATTTTCACTTCTCCCCATGTCGATTTTTTAGTTGCAGGAGACGAGGGACTGTTTTAGTACATTTTCTGTCCCAGTATCTAGAATGGTGACACATGAAGGAAGATGTTAGAGGAATATTTGCTGATCAGCTGAGTGCAAACAAAAGGATGGACGAATGGTAGAGTAAATAAGTGAATAATGAATGAATGACCATCACTGTGTACACACACATACTTTGCAATTTGCTAATATTCATCACTACCATATAACTTGGATCTTGCAGGCTTTTCTTTTTCTTTAACATAAACACAAGCTTCTAAGCCATAAGGAGGCCGAGGCAGGAAAGGGGCTACAAATGCACTGCGTTGCCCAGAGGGTGAATGTCAAGTCTAATAAATACCAATATTATGGGGAAGAAAGGACTGGTGACCTTACCAGGGATTTTGGATTCATCAAACATATCAAAACAATTTCAGAAGTTTGGGGCTTAATATAGCGCTAAACACGTTTTTCCAGTTATTGTCAACTTTCATTTGAAAATCTATTTTAGGTCAGAGACTTTATTATGGCTTTTCTTCTGAGGTCAACTAGACTTTCCCTGGGTGATTGAGGCTGGCTGGCCCCGAGTGCCTTGCCGCCCACTGCCACCCTCTGTTGTTTACAGTTTTGCTGGTGGAGTTAAATCGACGTGATTTTGTCTGTGGAAAGTTCCAAACTGTAATATTGGTGCCCTTGAGAAAAAAAAAAACAAAAAACGTTCTGTCAGCTGTCAGGCCCCTTGGCTATTTATACAGCATGGGGCAAAAGTAAGTTTAAAGTTGTGAGTATGTGAAACAGAGTTTCTTCTTGTATTATCAATTATTGTATTATTTTCCAAATGCACAACTGTAAACATACTTTTGCCACACCCTGTATTAAGAATTCATAATGTCCTATTTTTAACAATGTCCTCATGTCCCTAGAGAGGGGAATGTATACTCATTTGTTCCTCTTAAATTTTAACTCAAAGCTCGCTTATACATGAAGCCTGTTACATGTTAGCAACATGAGCAACTCAAGCTCAGCTTATTAATTTCAGAGAAGTCCTAGAGGAACCATTTACCTCCAGGCGTGGCCATGTGGCAGTCACAGACAGTGGGGGGTGTTCAGTCCTGAACTTCCATACGCAAGGGTATTTTACAGCATTCTTTACCTATGTGATATATTAGGTTTTATTAGAACTTAAGCCCCACGTGGGTGAGATGTATTTCCGGTACCTTATAAGGTATCGGGTGCAATTACAGGACATAGACGTGTTCGTCTCATTTCACACGAGGGAAAACCAAGTTTCCAGAGTTAGCAATGAGCCCGAGCTCAGGGTCCTGCAAATCGAGAAGCCCAGCCTCGGGGCTGATGGAATCAGAGGCTCGTTCTTTCAGCATGTCACCCAGCAGCAGCAAAACCTAGAGGGACTGTGTGTTTGAAAATATCTATGGAATATAAAAGAAAAATCACTGCTGAGGAGGCACCAAGTAGCCTGGAAAACCGTTTTAAGTAGCATCTGAAGGTGATAATTTTATGCAGAAACATCACAGTCTTGTTTTTAAAATGTCAATAATTCTCTCACTAATTAGTTATTATCCCTTGAGATATGTCAGCCAACCTGCTCATTACAAGGACAGAACGGAATAAGACAGCGTCTCTGTCCTCTCGGAACTCCCATTTCTGCTTTTCTTCTTTTTTCCTGTGTGTCTAACATATGCATGGAGAATCTTCTTCGTGTAATTAATTCAAAAATGTAAATCATTTGAAGCTTCCAGTATCTGTATAATGAACTTAATTTTATTGAAATGTGTATGGTGACAATTTTTTAAAAAGCAAAGTTTCTATTCTCTGAAGTAAAAAGAAATTGAGTCTCATAGTTCTATCTGGGGTTAACATTTTCTATTAGAGCACTGGCAAAGGAGAAATATTTATACAGATGGTTCCCAATTTAGGATGTTTCAGCTGATGATTTCCCACTATGGTGGTACAAATTCAGTGCACTCAGTAGAAACCAGACTTTGAGTTTGGATCCTTTCTGGGCAAGCGACATATGCTACCACACTCTCTTGTGTTGCTGGCGTGGGCTCCAGGCAGGCACAGGATCATGAGGGTAAGCCACCAATACTCAGCAGTGCACTGTGTTGTCAGCACTTTTGGGATATTGTGTTTTGTGTTTTTGCATCCCGTCATGTCTGCGAAACACTCCTCCGTCTCCCCTGCTTCTTGTGAGATAAAGAAAGCAGTTACTCTTGAAATGAGACTCAAGAATATCGTCCAACTGTAAGTGTTCGGAGCATGTTTAAAGTAGGCTAGGCTAAGCTCTGATGTTCAGGGGGTTGGGAACATGAAAATAATTTTTGACTTAGAATATTTTCAACTTAGAATGGATGTAACCCCTTCATAATCAAGGAACATTATATATTTGTTAGGTAGTCTGAATAGGCCAGTTAAGATATTAGTAGCCATTGTTTCTAAATGCTTTTTTTTTTTTTTTGATTTAAAGGAAAACTGCAGATTGGGGGTGGCAAACACAAGGCCCGTGGGCCAAATCTGGCCTTCCACCTTGTTTAACTGGCCCGGCACCTTGTTTCTACCTGGCAGCAGTGCTGAGCTCTCGCTTAATGGTTAAGGAGCAGTTACATTTATACAGTCTGAAAGTTACATTCAGCCTTTTATTTAAAGGGAACCATAGCACTGATATAGCCCCCATTATGCTGATGTGGCCCCCGTGACGCTGAAGTGGACCCCGGTGAAAATGAGTTTGACATCTCTGCTGTAGATGATTTCATAGTTAACAAGAGATTCAGTAATTCATTCATCCTTTCATTTGACTTAAACTGATCTATTATAATCTTTAAAGTATAATGGTAACCTTTACTTATTATATAATTTCTATCTTGGATATTATGAGTTTCTGAGATATTACTTTTAAGTATTTCACATGTTAACATCTTTCTGTTCTTGCACAGCAATTTTCAACAGGTGTGCCGCAAGAATTGTTACAACACGCAATAACTGACTACTTAGTCAGGGTCACTGACCTTTTTTCCCCTAGATTGCCAAATAAAAAAATGATGACAGTCAACACAACAATAGCCATCCAGTGTGAATGAATCAAAATTATACCAATTTTTTTTTTGTTAGATCAACAAAACATATATTTTTTTTGGTGTGCTACAGGATTTTAGTAATTAGTTTTTGTGTGCCCTGAGATGAAAAAGGTTGAAAATCGCTGTACTGGCAGACCTGCTCTTGAAAATAGAAGGATTTTCTGTGCCTTTCCCTCCCATTAAGATTGAATTAGGATGCTAGAATGTCATGATTCATGCCATATAATGGAAGAAAGGGAGAAAATTAACTTATTCCAATCACTGCAAATATAATTGCCGAAGTTCCCCTTGAATAACACTTGTATCACAGCCTACCCAAGATCCGGCACGTAGCAGACACATTGCCCATGTGGTTCTTCTGTTGTCACACCTCAAAGCAAGTTAGAAGCTTTACTTTTTTAAAAAGTATATATAGGGAGGGTGATAGTTGCTCAAAGAAAGAAGCTTCTAGCTCATTCTAACACGTTTGCTATGTTACAAGGCATCTTTGTTCCTTAGGAAACCAAATAAAATTCCTCCACAACTACGTATATACGTATGGAGGGCCAGAGAAATGGGAGACAGAGATTTGTGCTCAGGTTTTGATCATTAGAATAAATTAAGTAAAATCAGAAGGGTATCTGACTAATTAAGAATGTATGTTGTGCCACGGAATAGCACATGTTACTTTTAATTCGACAGTTCTGTTAGAGTGTTGCAGTAATCATAACTTATCTCATTTTTACCCCAAAGAAAGCCCAGAGAAGTTGACTCCCTTTCTAGGGAGAACAGAGCCCATTAGAAGCAGACCCGTGACTGAGGCTGAAGGAAATGAGAAATGCTGCTAGAAAATTCTGAAACCTCTGCGTTCTTACAAATTGCCTCTGAATTGAGCCGTGTGCCTGTAAAGTAAAGCTGGCTGTTCAGAATTTTGTGAGTGCTGTACCCAAGTAAATGTTCCTTTCCTGTACCTAGAAAAATGTGATGATTAAATGAAGCAACACGCACTGTCTAACGGAACGTGTGGCTCTGTGGCGACAGACTACCAATGATAGCACTTCCCTGCACTGCCTCACCATTTTTTATTTCTTTTCAGAAGAAAAAACTATCATTCTCTCCTATCTTGGTTTTCCAATAACAGGAAGCACAATTTCTTCCACAGTGTGGGTATTTTGGACTATTCATTACTTTATACAGAGCAGTTAGGATATATTCTTTTCCTTCCACTATCTTCTACCTGTATTATTTTATTTTCTCTTCACAACCTTATGACTAGGTGTTTTGCTAAGGTGATTTGATTTTAGAAAGGAAGAAATAGATCTAAAGAGGTAACATGACTTTTTTTCCTGGTCACAAAATTAGCGGCTAAGCTGGAAATAGCATCTAGACATTAAGATTTTGATTTTTTGAATTCAGATGGGCCACCTATATTGAGTTCCTATCCTCTGTCACCCACCGAAGACACACCGAGGTACCTTCTGTGCTCGAACACACCAGGACACAGAGTATTAAATGTGCTTTTGTGATCGGTCTCACTCTCTTGTTCTTCTTTATCACAACTTTGTCACGGGAACTTATTGCCCCTTTAGTTGGGCCCTTGCATGGGACAGACCCAAACCCAACCCTTAGTGGGAATCTAAGCCCAATTCAAGTACCTCTGTCTTGAAGCAAACTTGCTCACCTGAGCACAGCTGAAGCCATTCATATGGGTGAATGAAAATAGATAGTAGTTCTTTTAAACCATAAGTTTTCAGTAACTCATAACCTTAGTTGAATACACACACACAGCAATCCCCGTCCTTTCAAATCTTAGCAGTGAATCCGTTTTGAATACTTAGAGAAAAATGCTGCAATGCTATCAGGCCAGGAAGGTTAGATTCAGAACCTGCAATTTAATGTAAAATACAATACATTTAGGGACCTCTGTATCTCAGGAATATCTCAGTTTTAAGTTATGGAAAGCCTAAAACAATCTGGTGTAGCCAATAATACTACACAAGGCAGACCATTTCAGAGGGGTCTCACGTTCCCAAGAAAACTTATCAGTGACTCAAAGAGGTCAACAAAATTTAATTCACAGCTCTGTTTCCTCTGATAACATCTAATCTTCAGCTTGTATATAATGATCTCTTAGAATTTCCTAGCTCTTGTGACTAATGTATCAATAGCAGTTTTAAGTCTTACAACTTGAATCACCAACTCCAGTTGCGATGTGAAAGTCTTATCCCAGAGTTCCCCGCCAAAGTTTTATGATTCAGCCTAAGTAGATAGACCTGCCCACACATCAAACTCATTCTCACCAGGGGCCACATCAGCCTCGCGGTTGCCTTCAAAGGGCCAAAATAATTTTAGGACTGGATAAATGTAACTACATTTTAACTATTAAGAGGCTGAAGTTACATTTGGCCCTTTGAAGGCAACTGCAAAGCTGATGTTTGGTGAAAATCAGTTTGACACCCCTGCTTTGGACTGTGTGAACTGGCTTAATCCTGAAGCTTCTCATGTGATCAATCCTATTCAAATCACATGGGCAGAAAGCAGGACATGACCACTCCTGCGTGTCTGTTATCCTTTTCACTTAAACTCTCCATAACATGAACAAACAGACAATCTATGAAAATCATTACTGCCTCCTACAGAGGGACGGCTTGAAGGGGGAAGAGGGATGGATTGGTGTTGCTGCTGGGTTGCACAGGGTCAAGCATCTTCTAGTTTGGACAAGTATCACAGCACTTTGCATACACTTTGCTATGACTGAGACAACAAGGCATGCTTTTCAGGGGGTCCAAACCATTGTTCTGACCATTATTCCCATTTGAAAAGATAAAATATCCATGCCATCCAAGAGGCCTCCTAGCTGAAGCTGAATTGTTTCTTGGAATATTTCACCCATAAATAATAACCAGTCAGCTGAACAGTATGACACGCTACTCAGCCAAAGTGAGCCAAAAGTTAGTGAGCTCTTGTGGGTGTAGTGGAAGTTAGGGAAACATGAAAATCAAGAGTGAAGCACATAAATTAAACTATCTTGAGACTAGAAATTACTTATAAAAAGAAAGAAAAAAAACCAAGGCTAGATTCAAATTATTCATCAAATATTATACTTAGAAAAAATTTAAAAGACAAATACCCATATGAGAAGTCATACTTAGTGACCCCATAATATATGCTAGATTGTGGTCTACATGCTTGTACTGATGGTATTGTTGTCTTCATGTTTCAGAGCAATGAGTTAAGTCATGAGGTCAGCACTTGGTAGGACCAGGGTAGAGGCCCCTGCTGTTTCAAGGAGAAACAGACTATTACCACAGAATAAAAGTAGGAAACTGTGGGAAGTCAATGTAACTTCTGAGAACTTCAAATAATACATTTTGATCGGAATTCTGAAAACAGAGTTTGATATGGGTTTAGGTGGGGAGCAAAGGGGAACTATAATTGGCCATCTTAATTACCTGAAAGGATCAACTTCTTTAAATTACTTAATATCCTTTACTTAAAACAAAATCATCCAGTTGGGTCCAGGTTTGCCATGATAAAGCCTTGTGCACTAGTGCTTAATATTAATTTGTTGAAACCACTTATTAGAAACTCATTGTAGTTCTCCTGGTTAGGGATTAGCTAAATACTTAGAATTAATTTAAAGAAAATATCTGAATTTTTGTAAGATTTACATTTTTATTAGTTTATAAGTTGCCTGAAATAATTAGTAAACTAAAAATTACTCAAAAACTTTTTAAAACAAAATTACTTTGTTCTTGAAAACCCAAAACCATGTACCATATTTTTCAGACCATAAGATACACCTCAGTTTTAGAGGAGGAAAGTAGGAAAAAAAATGTGAAGCAAAAATTTGGTAAAATATTTAATAACATAAATAATATAATATTTCACCAATGTAAATGTAAACAGAACTCAATAGCAGCCTTAACAACCATTATTCCTCCCAAATATGGGTGGTGGGGTGCATCTTATATTCCTCAAAATAAGGTACTTACAATTTTTTAATATGAAAGAAACTTGATTACAGATAGAATTACAATATAAATATATTTTTAGTTAAAAATAAATTTTAAATGACCATTTTGTGTACTCGTACATTCAAACTGGGAAAAATTCAGTATTGTATTTTCATGTATTTCTACTTCAAACTGTCCACATGCATCAAGATCACTCTGTGGAAATCTATAGATGTGTCTATTGTTATTATTATGTTTTTCTTTTTTTTGATGGTTTGCCTCCTCCTCCTTTTATTTCCATCAGAATAAGCTGGGAAGCTTGACTTTCCTCCAGGTTTCAAGTTCAATCTTTTGTTGCCATTGATAATCCCAGCATTTTATACATTGCTTCCAGAGCAAGATCTTTGATACCAATGCACAACAGGCTTGTTAAAGAAAATGCCAATTTTTTCTCCACAAACCCAATTTTTATCTTACTCCCCAAATTGCTTTGCTATGCATGCTATAAGGCTCAAAGTCTTTATGCCCTTTTTCCTGCTGTGAAGTAAAAAAGGATATAGGTCTGTGGATAAACTTATCACTGGGAAGGGAACATAGAAATATAATCTCTTAACTGGCTTCCTATCATTTGGCTGTGCTCTGCAGAAATGCATGTGAAGACATTGATCTCACTCTAAAGCTGAGATCTTCTTGAAAGCAGGTTCGCTCTTCAACATTCAAATAAGTGGGCTCATATCTTCTAACCTATGAGTGACTCTTCTGAGCATTAAACCAGTTCTGTGGGTTAAAAGAAAAATGGCTTTAAAATAGTTTAGATTTACTGTAAATGGCAAAGAGGTGAGCGGTACAGATGGAGAGAAATGGCTGTGCAACACTTCCTGCTGTAAAAGAGCCTTGAACTTGCTGATTGAGAAGAAATAATATAGTGCCTTGCAAATAAACCATGCTGACGGATGTCTTCTGCTAAAACGGAGCTCACCGAACTTACTCTTTCTGTTTGATGTCAGCATCTTAGCACTCAGCACGAACGCTACTACAGCAAACTGTTGAAATAACTTACTTCTAGTCAATAATGATTTTTTCCCTCACATGTTATTATTAAAAATAACAGGTTCACAATGTGTGATTGTGTGGTGTACAATTCATTTTCTTCCTCTGTAAGAGTTGGATTTTCTTGTCATTAGAGCTGAATCGTGTGTCAATACCAGTATGTTAAAACATCCAGAATCCTGACCAAAGGCAAAAAGTTGCATTGAAATATTATAACAATTGCAATTGAACAGTGGCTTACAGTCTGCAAAGAGCTTTTAGAGTACTGTCTTGGAATGTTTTGTCACCCTAAGGGAGATAACATATGTATTTTCTTTCCCATTTTGGTAAAGAGGGGACTTAAGCAGAGGTAATTTAAGTGACTTGCTGAACATTATCACAAAACGAGCAATTGGGAGCACCATGCTCACACCTTGAGTGTCTGCTTCCAAGTCTAATGTTCTTTCTTTCCTTCCTCTAAAAGTAAAATATAATTACCTGGAAATTGCTTGTCTATTTTTAACAATAGAAAAGAAGAAGCACAGAGGCCCATGATGTTAGAGTAACTAAAAGCAGCCCAGAGGACGTTAGCTATTACATCTTGGTTGTTGCATTAGGTCAGACAGGTAGATACAGAGTGGTGTAAACAGGATTTAAACAAATTTTTTTATTCTGGAATATAAAGCTATTTTTAATTAAAGTGTAGCTGGCATATAATATTATATTAGTTTCAGGTGTACAACATTGTGATTTGACATTTATCTACCTTGCAAAATGATCACCATGAGAACTTCAGTAACTGTCTGTTGCCATACAAAGTCATTGCAGTCTCACTGACTGCATTCCCGAAGCTCCACTTTACATCCCTGTTACTTATTTGTTATAACTATAAATTTGTACCTCCTGATACCCTTCACTTTTTTACCCACCCCCTGCCACCCAAACTTCTGTCAACTATCCGTTTGTTTTCTCCATCTGTGAGTCTGTTTTGTTGGTTCATATATTTAGTTTTGTAGTTTCCACAGATAAGTGAAATTGTACGGGATTTGCCTTTCTTTGACTTACTTCTCTTAGCATAATACTCTCAATGTCTGTCGGTGTTGTCACAAATGAAAATATTTTGTTCTTTTTCATGGCTGAGTAATATCCTATTGCCTATGTGTGTGTGTTTTTTTTTCTTTATACATTCATCTATCAGTGGACACCTTGGTTGCTTCCATATCATGGCTACTGTAAATAATGCTGCAGTGAACATAAAGATACACATATCTTCTTGAATTAGTGTTTCATTTTCTTCAAATAAGCCCCCAGAAGTGGAATTGCTGGATCCCTCCTTATGAGTCTCATGTTGGCAGCATATAAGGGTCTTGTTTTTATCCATTCAGCCATCCTATGTCTTTTGAATGGAGCACTTAGTCTATTTATATTTAAAGTAATTATTAATAGGTATGTTTTTATTGCCATTTTTATTATTTTCACACTAGATTTGTAAGTAGTTGGTCTACTATCTTTACTATCTGTTCACCTTTACTAGTAAGTTTTATTTCTTCCAAATTATTTCTTATTTCTAGTTTTGGCCTTTTCTTTTCCACTTAAATAATTCCCTTTAACAGTTCTTGTGATGAACTCCCTTAGTTTTTGCTTGTCTGGGAAATCTTGGTCTCTCCTTCAGTGCTGAACAATGACCTCGATGGGTGGAGTCTTCTTAGTTGTAGGCTTTTCTCCTTCATCATGTTGAATATATTGTGCCACTCCCTTCTGGCATGCAACATTTCAGTTGAAAAGAAGTTGATAGTTTTATGGATATTTCCTTGTATGTAACTAGTTGTTTTTCTCTCACTGTCTTTAAGATTCTCTATTTACCTTTAACTTTTAATATTTTCATTATGATGTGTCTTGATGTGGGTCTCTTTGTGTTCATCTTGTTTGGAACGCTCTGTGCTTCCTGTACTTGGATGTGTGTTCCTTCACCAAGGTAGGAATGTTTTCAGCTGTCATTTCTTCAAATAGGTTTTCCATTTCTTTCTCTCTTTCTTCTCCTTCTGGGTCCCCTATGATGTGAATTTTAGTACACCTGATATGGCTCCAGAGTTCCTTATGCTGTCCTTATTCTTCTTAATTCTTTTATATTTTTGATCTTCTAGTTGGGGGTGATTCCCACTATCCTCTCTTCCTGATTGCTGATCTAGTGTTCTGCATTATATGATCTGCTGTTGATTCCTTGTGGTGCATTTTTCAATTAAGTTTTATATTTCTTCAGTTCTGATAGGTTCTTTTCTTTTTACAATCTTTATCTATTTGTTGATGTCTCATTGAGTTTGTCCACTTATCTGCAGAGTTTGATGAGCATCTTTATGACTATTACTTTGAATTCTTTATCAATAGACTGTTTACTTCAATTTTATCTGTTCTTTTCCTGTTTTTTTTTTCTTGCTTTTTTTTTGTTTAGACCATATTCTTTTGTTTCCTCATTTTGCCTATTTGTAGGTCAGCTACATCTCCTAGTCTTGAAAAAGTGGCCTTATTTAGAAGGTGTCCTGTGAGGTTCAGTGATGCAATTTCCCCTTGTCATCAGAGCCAGGTGCCCAAAGGTGTTCCCTGGGTGGATTAGTGTGGCTTTCTGTTATGGTTGAGCCACAGCTGCTATGCACATGCTGGCAGGTGAGGTTGGTCCCTGGCTCAGATGGCTGTGTGGCCTGGCCACAACTATTGTGAGCATTCTGTTGTGCAAGACAGGCTTTTAGTGTGGCTTTTGACAGTTGCAGACACACTGCTGTGTGCTGGTGCTAACTGAGGCCAATTACTGGGAGTGGCAGGGCAGGAGCTGCTTTGGAGGGGTGCTAGCCTAGGTGAGTCCTCAGGGAAATGCCAAGGTGGGGTGAATAAAGAGTGCTATCAGAAATGGCATCTTCCAGTGTCAGACCAAATCGGTGTAAGGAGAGTTAAGAAAGGAAAAAATGGCACCCACAAGTGCTTCTGACTCCGGAGAAAGTTCCAACAGATCTCTGTATCTCTAGCAGACACCTTAAAATTAGTCAATGTATCACCATCACATATGATCCAGATAGCTTTCAAACTGCTGCCTCTGTGCCAGGGCTCAGAAAGAGCCTAAAGGATATTTCCTATAGCCTTTTGACTCTCCCAGATGTAAGTCCCATTGGTTTTCAAAGCTGGATGTTGTGGGGGCTCCTCTTCCTGATACAGGTCCTCCAGGCTGGGGCTCAGACCCTTTACTATTTAGAGGTGATCTCTGCAATTGTAATTTCCCTCCCTCTTGTGAGTCACTTCATGGGGAGTGAGGGGTAGGATGGGTGCTGACTACATTTAGTCTCTACTCCTCCTTCCTGTGTTAATGTGGCTTTGTCTTTATATACATAGTTGTAGAAAATCTATTCTGCTAGTCTTCAGGCCATTCTCAGAGAGAGCTGCTCTATATGTAGTTGTAGTTTTGGTGTCAATGAGAAGAGGTGAACCCAGGCTTTTCCTGCTCCACCATCTTGAACTCAAAGCCTGGAGCCTTGCTCTTGAACGTTAATTTAGCTTGTCCATGACCTGTTGTTCCTTGCAGTTGGTGCACCGTCCCTGCAACAAGTGTGTCTCTGGATCACCAAGTCTCAGTGAATTTCAGACTTGTTTAAAATCATATTTTATAGTATATATTTAAGAAACCATTTTTATGAACCTCTTTTATAATTTCCCCCCTTTTTAAATCCCTAAATAAATTAAGTGATTATTAGGACTGAATGTGCTTAGATTCTTGTAGACATACATGCAATTTTTTCATTGTTTTAGGAACACAGAGCATAGAAAGAAATATAGCCTTTCTTCCTCCTTTCCTTTCTCTTTTCTTCCATAATTATTCATTGAGTAATTTTCTTCCACTATTAACCCAGATATGGTAAACAGTTGTCATTGTTTTCACCTATTTGGTATTCCATAATATCAACTAAGGAATATTCTCCCTGCTTCATTTTAATGGAATGCTGAAGAAATTGTTTTTCCTGTTATACCTGCAGTCCTGCTTGGAATGAATGATAATGACAAGGCAATAACTACCCATTTTAACATGCATCAGACTTACCTCCTATAAGAGTGTTTATATTTGGCATAACACTAGGTTTTTGTTAGACACTGATGATCAAAATAACATCACATGATGGGTAAAATATGGTGATAAAAATTGACAGAATTGTTGCAGTGAATTTGCAGTTTCATTCCGCTAACTGGTTGCACTCAATTTAGCAAGGAAATTATGGGTTCACTTTTGCAGAATAGATGCTCCCGGCTATAGAAAGATGCTTGTAAATAGAACACTCAGACTTCCAAAGTAAGGGAGTTTGCTTTTATACAGTGCTTTACTCCAAAATAAAATATAGAACTACCCCAATAACATATTTCATGTATATTTTTATTTTCAAGGTTTTGATAATTTATGAAAGTTATGTTTATTCATTTTCTTCTCATTTAATCTTCACAAAGCAGGAATCAGGTCTGTTATCCTTTTATGTATTCATGGTGCCCTTTGAGTACTTTCTCACCCTTCAGAAATTCTGTACCTTTTGACTTTGGAGATTCCATCACTGGCAATTAGTGCAGATTACATCATTGTTCACTTGTCCTTTTCCTTTGTGGTTTAAAGATGAATCTATTTGCCATGTGACTCTACTCTGCTTCCCTCTGTAGTAATCTGAATACTTTTTCCTACCCCAGTGATATTTGGTTTGTCCAGGGTTATGGGCACTGAATGTAAGCAAATGTAACTCTGGCAGAAGCTTTAAATATACTTGAGTGTTTCGATTTGGCCTCTTGTCCTTATGACCTTCATCATGAAGACAGCACACTTAGCATTGCTGTGGGTCCCAGAACAGGAGACACTTGAGAAGACCCATATAAAATGTGGAACCTACAGCAAAGCCTGGCAGAGGCCTGGCAAGCCCAGAGCACAGTCAACATGCAGATTCATGAATGGGGGGAAGAGACGCTCATCCTTCAAGTGGCTAAGGCTTTGTGGTAGTTTGTTTTACAGTATTACTCTAGCAGATCTAACTATTCATTTGTCTGAGGAGTTTTCTTCCATGTGCTATTGGGAATGTAGCTTCACTTGATTTTCTTAGATCTTTCTATACCATTTTGAATTAAAATACCTTCACATGCCGTGTGTTTGTTACCAACGGCAAACTGCCCAGCCTCCATAAACATCTATGTTAGACTCCCCAGCATACTCTTCTAGCCATTCAGTTCTGTACAGGTGACTATACAGAAGTCATATAAATATTTGGAAAATGACCTAACAATAAAAGTTTATTTTGAAAAAAAAAAGAGTCACTAGGTTGAAGTTGGCTATAAGGATCTTCCATGGATCATTGATCAAGGCTTAGGCAGAAGTGCTGGGATCAAAGACTTCCCTTATCAGTAGAGATATTTATGAAGAAATAAATCTCATGCTTTCTTTTTCTCCACCAGTGAAAAAGTTAGTCTAGGTTCAGAGTATTCACTTTCTCAAAAGGGCAGTATAAACACCTTTTCCACCCCCTTACTCTGAAATAAGTGACTCAGCGTCTTATTCATTTTACTTTCTAGTAAAACAGCTTTATGTTTCGAATAAACCATATTGAGTGTCAGTTATTTCCCTGAAATGCTTCCACATGTCTTGAAAATGCAGGGACCACTTGGCTTCTCTCACTCAGTGGCAGTGCCTGCAGGGCGGTGTTCCAGCCGCTCTTGAATTCTCTGCTTTTTCGTTGTCAGTAGGCCTTCCTGTTGAATGCAGGCTGAACAAGCCAACTTGTACAGGAGAATTAATGTTCATGTAATCGGTGTGGGTGAATTCATATTGTTTTCTTAGTATCTACCCCCTATGAAATGTTTAAAAATCACCAAAGTTAGTCATAACTCCTTAAAAATCTTATTTGTTTCCACAAGCTTCTTTGATTGCTAAAGTTAGTAAGTTAGTTTTATTTCTTCTTCCCCTCCCCC
>PVIA01013633.1:0-31160 GCA_004024845.1 Tonatia bakeri
GGGCAAGAATAGTATGGGAAATGTAGAAGCTAAAGAACTTATGACACATGGACACGAACTAAAGGTGGGGAATGTGAGTGGGAGGGGGTGGGCAGGGTGGAGGGGAATGAAGGTAGAAAATGGGAAAACTGTAATAGCATAATCAATGAAATAAAAAAAAGAATTATAAAAAGAAATGCATTGATTACCCCTCAAAGGGGCTACAGAAGATAAGAAAGCACCTAAGGTAAGGATAGGATAGGCTATCAACAACCTTGGATAGGTTTAGAAGACACAAAAGGATTATGGGGCTGCAGTCTCCTAAGACACTACACTCACCTCCTCCTGACCGCAAACTGGAATTACAACTAAACTACAGAAAAATCAACCTGAATATCCAACTGAAGACTAGCTGAACAGAAGTCTTATAACCAAGGATTAACAGAAGAAACCACATCAAGACTGGTAGGGAGGTCAAGGATGTGAAAAAGTCTGGCCCTATAGCCACATACTGTGGTTAAGAATCTGGAAGGATATCCAGCTGCAAAGGCCCCCGCTTAGGAGTGCAGGGTCTCAACACTACACTTGGCTCCCCAGTTTGAAGCACCAAAGCCAGGATGAGGCGCTCACATAACATCTGGCTGTGAAAGTCAGCAGGAATTCTGTCTATTGGGGGAAACTAGAGTCTGCTAGAAACCCAGCTGCCTTCTAAAGGGCTAACACACAAAATCTCATTTGCAACCACTCCTTCTGAGCTCAAGCAAAGGGAGGGCAGCTCTGAGTGGACTGCAGTAAAAAAAAAGAGAGAGAGAGTAGGTTGTGTGGCTCTGGGAAAAACACTGAAGGGACAGCCACCAGGGTCCCTATACTAAGTACCTTTCTCATACCAATCACAGTGGCCATCTTTTCTGGTTCAAGCACTCCCCTCCATATGGCATCAGCCTGGAGGACTGCAACACTCTCACATACCCAACTCCCTGTCACCCTGCTGTGCTGAGTTCACACCCTGTGGAGGAGTCAGCTGCCTGGGGCCTATGGTGTAGAGCCTGGGCAGACTCAGAAGGTGTCACAGACTGAGTTCTCCAGATTGTATGGCTCTGGGGCAAAGGTCATTATCCCCTCAGAGCACCTGACCAGCACTATAACCCCATGGGAGTTCTACTATGCCCACCCTAATGATACCAATGGCCATGCCATGCCAACCTAATGCCCTGCACAATTGTTGGCTAGCAGTGGCCAGCCTGGGCATACAATGCAGACTTTCTAGGAAGATTCTCAAGGAGGTCTGGGCAGAATCTGAGACAGGCTGAGTTGTATGGGCCTGGGACAAAGGTCATTTTTCCTCACATGCCTGACTGGTGCCAATGTTTCTGTACAGAGCCTACCCTTCACATGGTCAAATCTTGGTCTTTTGGGGCCTAATGAACTCAGCTGAACTCACCCTAATGACTCCCTGAGGCTCCACCCCACCACAAATATCTGTGGGCACCTAGTAGTTGGCAGCTGGCCTTGGTGTACCCTGGGATTTTTGTTGAGTGGCCTCACACCCTAGCACTGGCACTGAGTTTGAATCTGTATCAGTCTGGTGCACACCACTCAAATCTACCTAAAAACTCACTGAGAACCTACCTCATGCAACTTGCACACCACCAGAGGCTCTTTCAGTGATTGAGCCTAACAGTCAGCCAGTAGGTAGAGGTGGATCTTGGGGCAACCTGGGGATTTGCTGGCCTGCTACAGGGCTCTGTACTGGTGGAAGACTACCTTGGTATGCAGCTTGGCCCCTCTGACACACACCCAGGCCCATCAGAAGCAGCCACAAACTATGGATCAATTTGTGGTTCCAAACAGGTAGCCCATATCAGGTCACAGGCAGTGCCTGACAATGACCTGCACCAAAGCTGCTCCCAAGAGTCCTCAAAACCAACACACCAAGTGGCAGACTTCAGACCACACCAAAGCATTACCCAAATAGCTCCAGAAGGGGCATACCTAATGAGAGATCTCAGCAGGCATAAGACCCTGCTGGGACAGGTTCTGCTTTGTGGGGTCAGTCCCTGCACAACAACTTGTACAATGTGATTGGAGTTGATCCTCATAGTCAGCCAGGCTGAGGGTTAACCTTACCATGGATGGGCCAACAGCAATCAACACTCAACTACAAAAGGAGGGCTGCCGTAATGCATACAAGGGACATTCCTGAAGCACCTAGCTCAGGTAATCAGGGAGACTGTGCCACTGGGCCTTAAAAGATACCTACTACATAAGGCCACCCAACCAAGACTGGGAGACATAGCACATCTACCTAATACACAGACAAATGCAGAGAGGCATCCAAAATGGGAAAACAAAGCGATGTGCTCCAAATAAAAAAAAAAAAAAAAAGAGGAGAAATCTCAAGAAAAATTAAATAAATAAAATGGAGATAAGCAATCTACCAGACATAGAGTTTAAAAAATGGTTATAAGGATGCTCAAGAAACTTAGCAAGAATTTCAATAGCATAAGAAGAACATAGAAACCATAAAAAACAACCAGTAAGAAATGAAGACTGCAGTAGCTGAAATACAGAATACACTAGAAGGAATCAACAGTAGGTTAGATGAAGCAGAGAACCGAATCAGCGATCTGGAAGACAAGATAACAAAAAACACCCAATCAGAGAGGCAAAAAGAAAAGAGAGCTTTAAGAAATGAGGAGAGTTTAAGGGACCTTAGGAACAATATGAAGCATAACGACATTTGCATCACAAGGATACCAGAAGGAGAATAGAGAGCAAGGGATTGTAAACTTATTTGAAGAAATAATGACTGAAAACTACCCTAACCTGGTGAAGAAAAAGACACACAAGCCCAGGAAGTGCAGAGTCCCAAACAAGATGAACCCAAAGAGGCCCATACCAAGATACATCATAATTAGAATTCCAAAGGTTAAATACAAAGAGAGAATCTTAAAAGCAGCAAAAGACAGACAGTTACCTAACAAGGAAGCCCCCATAAATTGTAAAAATATATCTCTCTTAAATAACAACTGAGTCCAGAAAGTACAGGACTATTTAAAATACAATGAATCAAAATATATCCACAGCTTTATATGCTTATGTTAAGAAAGGGGTAGTTTGAAAAAAACAGCAAAATTGCTAAACTGCTAGTACAATTAAACAAAACTGAAAAGCACACAAATTATTGACTTTAAACATACATATTTAATGTGAAATGATTTAAATTATTAGGGAGATCCATATGCAAATATGCATTTACAAAGGAAAGGGATAACGTTATTGAAAAGAAAATATAGCCCAAGTACCCAAGATGAAATAAAGAACCTAAATAGACCAAAAGAATAAGCAATATTATCAAAAAACTTCAAAAGAAACAAAAATGGCACTTAAATATTTAAATATTAAATGAATAACAATTCCATTACATAAATGTTTCCTAAATGTGTTCTAGAAAATTCATTTTCATGAGGTGAATATCCGCTTGATTACTGAATCTGACTTATATGTCAAAAGGAAAATTATGAATTAGTCTTATTTGTAAACACAGAAACAAAATACTGAATGAAATTTTAGCAAACCATATACCAGCACTTTAAAAGAATTGTTGTTCATGGTAACTCAGGTTTTAGCCTGAGGTAGCAAGAATGATTTTATTAAGAAAGACCAATGATTCACTAGAAAAACAGTAAAAATAAAATGAAGTGAATCCCTATGGTAAAAAAAAATCTGAAAATTCAATATTCATTTCTGATTTTAAAAGTAGACTTTCTTTTAATATTATAAATATGATTATGTCAACACTATTCTTAAATGAGACACATTAGAGGTATTCATCTATAAAAAGAAAAGAAAAATCACACAAAGATATCTAATCACCATTCCTAATTAACCATATTAAAAAGTTTGACCATTGTAATCAAATATAAAAAATTAGTAATGAGATAAAATTAAAACAGCACTGTTTACACACATCATAATCATACAACCTAAAAGACCAAGACAGTCAAGAAACAAAATTAAAAATGATGAGTTCAACAAAGGGAAAAATTATAAGATCTCAAAAATCTATTGCATTCTCACTCCAATAATAAACATCTATAAAATACAACTAGACAGAGAGAAATCTGTTTTACCACAGCAACAACTACCAAAAATATTAACCTGAATTACCTTAACTGGGCACATACATGTTGTAGGGACTAAGTATGAGCAACACAATGAGAGTTTAATACAATGCAGAATTGCAGAATCATTTAGGCCTTCGTTTCTACCTGGATAGTTCATAAATCCTGTCAATTTTACCTGTGTAATTTGACAATATGATGTACAGAAAGCTTGCCACCTGAATATAAATATAAATGCCCACATTCCTCAGAACAAGAGATTAGAGACAAATGGTTTCTATAAAAGGAATGAATGAAATGAACCACAAGTAAATGATTATTCAGTACCATACTCACCCACTATATTATTAGTAAAAATAAAGCTAAATATCTGTAGGACTACGGGGATAATGAAGACACTCAAAGATACTGATGACTATATTACTGCATAAACCAACCATCTCACTCAGCACTCTCAGTTCAGGAACAGGTCCCCCCAAAATTAGACCTCTCCTCTACCATGTAAAAGGGTGCTTGGTACAAATGATGCTTGTCACAGCTGTATTCATATTTTTTAATCTAAAAGGTGTGATTAAAGTTAGTCTGATATAGCATATTTTCCCCCTCATTCACTGATTATTTGTTTTGTGGGATATGCACACAAACAAAGCATGCAGTCTCTGATCTCAAGGAACTTATATATTATTTAATTTAGATATTAAACTACCATGCTACCTGATACACAGAAATGAACGTATAAAATAATGTTGGCAGTAAAAGTCTATCAGCAAAAACAAAACACTGCAAAACCAATGATAAAAGCAATGTGAAATATTTTCTTTCTACACACACAAATAGAAACAGACAAGAATTAGCAAGAGATGGACAATAATATAAATATTGATATTTTAAATCTGGAATAGTTTTCTACACAAGCATACAAACTTGCACTGCAACTTCTGTAATGCTTTCAGTAGCAAAGCTTGGCATTATCTAGTTTCTTCTATTCCTATATTTTTCACAAGGGACCAGCCCTTATGTATACACAACTCAATACATTCCTCTTTTTCCTTTTCCTCTGTTTCTCTTTTAATTGCCAATAACATAAAACCCAAGTACTTCTTGTAAATTACTTGCAACATTCCCTGATTGGGGAATTTCATGCTCCCTTTTTCTAATTTTAAAACCCAATGAATGGAACTTGTTAAATTTCTATATACTTTTTTAAAGATTTTTTAAAACTTGTGACCCTGCCCTGGCTGGTGTGGCTCAGTGGATTGAGCACTGAGGGCCTGTGAGCCAAAGGGTCTCAGGTTCGATTCCCAGTTAGGGCACATGCCTGGGTTGTGGGCCAGGTCCCAGTAGGGGGCATGCAATAGGCAGCCACACATCAATGTCTCTCTCCCTCTCTTCCTCCTTCCCTTCCCCTCTGTCTAAAAAGAAAATAAATAAAATCTTAAAAAAAAACAACTTGTGACCCTTAACTGAATTATTTCAGTGAGTCAGTGGTCCTTGCTAGAAAAAAAAAATTCCCCATCATGTTTTATACAATGCATTGTTGCAAAATAAAAAGACATCCTGCAAGTAGACATTCTAAGTTTCCCACCAAGAGCAGGGGACTCCTCTACATTTAGGCTACCCCTCACCCTTGAAGACATTCAAAGGGATTTAAAATTTTTTTTTCTTACAACTTCCAACTAATTTTGGTCCTAAATGTCACCTGCATTAAAAATATTTTGTTTATGTGGCCACTCTGAAAAAGAGCTCAAAATTAGGAGGCAAAAAAAAAGAAAAGAAAAGAAATGTGCCTGGTAATAAAGACAATCAAAGGGAAGAGAGTAGCTGCCACCAAAGCCAGGATAATTCCCTCAGATTCCCTCACATGAATGAGCAACTGCCTCCCAAAGCCTTCAGGCTCAGAGGCAAAGAATACCGGACCTAACGACTTGCTTCCTTAATGATGCTATTGACTTTGGTGAATTTAATCTGGAGAAGGCTTATTATATTGGTTTGTTAATTATATTTAGCTTGAACACAATTGATTGACTGTAGTCCAAATACATTCTTCTCAGTGCTCTTTTGCTAGTCTCTTAAAAGTCTAACAGCTGCTGCTCTCTGGGTGCTAGTAATAGAAAGGAATGAATTTAGTAATATTTGAATTTACATCCTGAATCTTGAAAGACTTGACTTTTTCACATAAAAACTTAATTTAAAAACTAGTAAACAGAATGAAAACCTGCCAAGACTGAGACACAAAGACTGAGGCATGGAAAAGGACATAAAATACTACTGTGTCTTTCAATGCAATTTCAAGATGCAGGAGGGGTTTATTTATTTTTTTAATCCTCACCCAAGGATATGTCTTTTTCATTGGTTTTTATACAGAGAGATGAGAGGAGAGAGAGAGAGAGAGAGAGAGAGAGAGAGAGAGAGAGAGGGAGGGAGGCAGGGAACATGGATCAGTTGCCTCCCATATACACCCCGACAACTAGGTATCAAACGTGCAACCTAAGTATGTGCCCTGACTGGGGATTAAACCCACAACCTTTTGGTGTATGGGATGATGCTCCAAAGAACTGACCCACTGACCCACCTGACCAAGGCTGCAGGGTCTTTTGTTTGTTTGCTTGTTTGTTTTATCATTATTTTTTTTGGTTAGGGTGTAGTATGAGGGTTGCATTTCCAGATTAAAAAGTAGAGAAGGATGTGTATATGGCTCAGAGACAGAGGAATGCACTAACCATGAAATCCAAAATTAGAATAGGATTCAAGCAACTTCAACCATGTGGCAGTATGGATAGTGGAAAAAGAATTTACACAATGTCTTTGGATTATAGTGTGAGAACTGATGGCTCATTTGGGAAAGGAACATTCAATAAATGCTTTTGTGGAAACGATTAAAATTCATTTCAGATGAGTTAAGGATCCAAACTTTTTTTTAAGTTACAAAAGGGGAAAGGTAATCAAGGAACATGAACAAAGGACACATGGACAAAGCCAAACAGGTGTAAGATCAAGAGTGGGAGGTAGGGTGAGGGGCAGGGAGTGCTAAGGGGAAAATGGAGACAACTGTACTTAAACAATAACAAAATATTTTAAATATATTTTATTGATTATGCTATTACAGTTGTCCCATTCCCCCCCTTTATTCCCCTCTGCCTTGTACACCCACTCCCACCCACATTCCACCCCTTTAGTTCATGTCCATGGGTGGCACACATAAGTTCTTTGGCCTCTACATTTCCTATACTATTCTTAACCTCCCCCTGTCTGTTTTCCACCTACCATTTATGCTTCTTATTCCCTGTGCCTTTCCCCACTTTCTCCCCCTTCCTCTCCATGCTGATAACCCTCCATGTGATCTCCATTTCTTTGATTCTGTTCCTGTTCTAGTTGTTTGCTGAGTCTGTTTTTGTTTTTTAGGTTCAGTTGTTGATAGTAGTGAGTTTGTTGTCATTTTACTGCTCATACTTTTGATCTTCTTTTTCTTAGATAAGTCCTTTTAACATTTCATGTAACAAAGGCTTGGTGATGATGAACTCCTTCAACTTGACCTTATCTGGCTTTTATCTGGCCTTTATCTACCTTTATCTGCCCTTCCATTCTAAATGAAAGATTTGCTGGATAGAATAATCTTGGAAGAAGGTTCTTGCCTTTCAGGATGTGGAGTAGTTCTTTCCAGCCCCTTCTTGACTATAAGTTTTCTTTTGAGAAATCAGCTCATAGTCTTACGGGAACTCATTTGCAGGTAACTGTCTCCTTTTCTCTTGCTGCTTCTAAAATTCTCTCCTTATCTTTAATCTTGGGTAATGTATTTATGATGTGCCTTGATGTTGCTTCCTTGGGTCCAACTTCTTTGGGATTCTCTGAGCTTCCTGGACTTCCTGGAAGTCTATTTCCTTTGTCAGATTGGGGAAGTTCTCCTTCATTATTTGCTCAAGTAAGTTTTCAATTTCTTGTTCTTCTTCTTCTGGCATCACTATAATTCAGATGTTGGAACATTTAAAGGTGTCCTGGAGGTTCCTAAGTCTCTCCTCACTTTTTTTTTTTTAATTCTCGTTTCTTCATTCTGTTCTGGTTGACCGTTTACCTCTTCCTTCTAGTACAAACCATTGATTCAAGTCCTGGTTTCCCTCATGTTACTGTTGGTTCCCTGTACATTTTCCTTTATTTCACTTTTCATAGCTTTCACTTTTTCCTCTATTTTGTGACCATACTCAACCAATCCTGTGAGTATCCTGATTACAAGTGTTTTGAACTGCATCTGACAGGTTGGCCATCTCTTCATCACTTAGTTGTATTTTTCTGGGGCTTTGATCTGTTCTTTCATTTGGGCCTTTTTTTTTTTTTTTTGTCTTGGTGTACCTGTTATATAGTAAGGGGCAGAGCCTTAGGTATTCAGCAGAGTGGGGCAACTCACATCACTGCGATGTGATACTGTACATGGGGGAGGGGTCCAAGAGGGTACAATGCCTCTTGTTCAGTTTCTGCCAGCTTTTGGTCACTTCTGCTGATACGCACAAGCAAAGTGGGCCCTTCTGGTCCTAATTTTCAAGTGGATGGGTTTGTGTACATTGTAGGATCCTGTGGATCTCTCCAATGAACTCTCCTGTGAGGCTTGGAGTTTCTTACACTGCCATGACCCTCACAGGTTTTTTTAGTCAGAGGTTTTGAGGTTTTATTTCCCTTCACTGGAACCCTGGGTTGTGTGGTCTGTCTCGCTCCCCACTTATTCCTCCTGGTTTATCTGCACACAAATGTGGGACCTCCGGCTCCACCAGTCGCTGCCTTGCCCAACTTGGTCCTCTAGCCACTGCCTTGCCACAAGTCCTCTCCTCCTGGCTGTTGGTCTCCACCCCTCCTACCAGTCTGGATAATGTTTCTTCTTTAACTCCTTGGTTGTTAGACTGCCATACAGTTTGTTTTACTGCCAGTTCAAGTTGCTTTTTGTTTTTAAGTTTGTTGATATCCTTCTTTTGATTGTGAGGGTAGGCACATTGTGTCTACTATGCCTCCATCTTGGCCAGAAGTAAAAAAAAAAAAAATTCTGAAGAAAAAAACGATAAGAAAATGGAGTGGTGCATTTATACTCAATGTGTGAGTTTTATTAATATCAAAGCAAAAAAAAACAATCATCCATTGATGATGAATATAACTAAAGAAAAGTAAAGCTTCTTATACATTAAAAAGTTTACAGTTTAAAAGGAAAATCATACAGATAAAAGCTGCCACGATTTTGATGGAAAAAGGAAATATTGAAGACCTGATACAACCTGATAGTTAATATTACTTTTCTTTTGGTAAGTGGTCAAAAGATATCAAAATGTTTAGCCTCATCAGAAATTAAACCATTGCATACCTATTAACTTCCTAATAAAACTCAACATTTTGTTCTTCTAATGAATGATACCAGTTTTTTTTTAATTTTTTTCTATTAGAAGCTGTTGTTCTATTACAGTTGTCCGAATTTTACCTTCTTTTCCCTCCTCCACCCATCCCATGTCCCACTTGGATACACTGCTATATTTGCTGCAAGTGAGTTAGTCAAAGCAACAAAGAGGAGAAAAACATATTTTCAGTCACTGGTATTTAATCTACTGGCCATTTCCATGCACCACTAGGACAGTTTTGTAACTTTTAGACGTTTTTAGTATTTTAGGTCCTTTCAGATTTTTTTTTATTTCAGGTTTATTCTTAGTCGTTTATACCTAAATCTATTTGTTTGACAATCTTTCATAAATATTACTCCATTTTATCTCTGCCAGTAAGTGAAACTGCTTTTTGAAATTTGGTTGACAATATTTCTGACCACAAGTTTATTTATTGATAAATAGTTTTTATATATTTTCTGATGATTTTACATTTAAAACATACTTTTTAAAAAGCATTTTGGGCTATTTTAATTCTTTGGGGGGGTTGTTGTTTATTTTAATTATTGTTCAAATATAGTTTTCTGCCTTTTACTCCCATCCCAGCCCACCCCCAGCCCTCCCCACCTCTCTTCTGTTTCCATCCCCCCCTAGTTTTTGTCCATGTGTCCTTTATACTTGTTCCTGTAAACCCTGTTCCTTTTCCTTGAAATTCCCTCCCCTCTCCCCTCTGGTTACTGTCAGCCTGTTGCTATTTCAGTGTCTTTGGTTATATTTTCCTTGTTTGCTTGTTTTATTTTTTAGATTCCTGTTAAAGGTGAGATCCTATGGTATTTGTCTTTCACCACCTGGCTTACTTCACTTAGCATAATGCTTTCCAACTCCTACCCTTTGTGACAGCATGGATGGAACTGGAAAGCAATATTTTAATTCTTTTGGTTCACTAAACCCTATACTATAAAGAAAAACAAAGCTTTCAACAGGGCTGAAGGGTAAGCTGAATTTTGGGTGGGTGGGGGGGCATTCCCTAAGTCAGACATTAGATTTTAAATGTTACTTTATGATAAGAGGTGTTAGCTAATGCTACAGTGGTAATCATATTGCAATATACAAATATATCAAGTCAACACATTGTACACCTTAAACTTACATAATGTTGTTTATAAATCAGTTGTATCTCAATAAAAATAACAAAATGTTTTTGCTCTATAATATAAAACTAAGAGAGATATATAGATATACAATTAATTTGACATCCTAATAGTCACAGGAATATTTCTATTTTAAATCCTATATATCATCTAATACATTAGAGAGTACTAGAGCTTTAATGTGACTAATTAGTATTTATAAAAGTAAAGTTGCAGCCCTGGCTGGCATAGCTCAGTGGACTGAGCACGGGCTACAAACCAAAGCATCACAGGTTCGATTCCCAGTCAGGGCACATGCCTGGGTTGCAGGCCACGGCCCCCAGCAACCGCACATTGATGTTTCTCTCTCTCTCTCTCTCTCTCTCTCTCTCTCTCTCTCTCTCTCTTTCTCCCTCCCTTCCCTCTCTAAAAATAAATAAATAAAATCTTTAAAAAAGTAAACTTGCTTGAATATAAAACAATTATAGAAAAAAATAAATGGAGAAAGCACAGCTAAAGAGGTAAAGCAATCAGGGAACCTAAAAATTTTTAAAATCACCCAAAAGTTTACCTAGTAATTTTTAAAGAAATTTTTTAAATCCATGAAGACACTGCCAAACAATTAGATAGGTATGATGGGCTGAAAATAAATTACACTTTGCTGAGTCTGACGAATGAACAAAAATAATTCAAGGCAAGTAAAAAGCTTCAGAACTACCCTGTGGTACACAGAAACAAGTAATATGTGAAACTGTGGACAAGATCATTCTTTCAAATGAATCATCTGCTCCCCAAATGTTTTAAATCAGTCAGTGATTTAAAAAAAAAAAAACTCTGGTATATTAGTGGACTAAAATGTGGCCATCAAAAAAAAATGATAAATGTGTGACCCGTAGTGGTGGTGCTAGCAGAGGTGATACTTTAATGCAATAAGGACAGAACATAACTTCAGTCATTTTTGGTAAAAATAACACAAAGAATTATATAAAGAGTTGGTACTTTGTGAGGAAGATACTGGCCTCTTTTATGGTATTATGATATACAATAAAGAAAAAAAACATAGTATCTTCAACCTATTTTTCCTTGTTTCAGAGGATGAAGTTCCCCTCAACCTCTTCCAAATTGACCACCTAACCTGTGTTTAGATTATCTTCTTTAACACCATTGTGGGGGCCTATGCTTCAGCTGTCCCCATGGGATACCTATATCTATGGTGACACATGTGGCCCACTCCTCCCATAAGTGGAACCTAATCAACAAAACAAACAAGCAAGCAAAATAGAAGCAGAAGCATTGAAATAAAGAACAAACTGACAGTAACCAGAGGAAGGGGAGGGGGGAAATGGGGGGAAAGAAGGGAAAGGGTCACCAAGGAACATGTATAAAGGACCTACGGACAAAGCCGAAAGGGCATAGGACTGAGGGTGGGAGGTGGGGATGGGTGGGGTGGGGTATTGTGGATGGGGGAAAATGGAGACAACTGTACTTGAACAACAATTTAAAAAATGAAAAAAATAAAACAGAACCACAAACATTCTTTGATCTTGCTGTCCCCTCCAGTAATCTCCCACCATTCCACAGAAACTTTGCTTCTACCTTTATCTTCCACATTGTTTGAAAACAATGTCTACCTTTTTGGAAGAATCTATAGGCCAAACATACCCACTTAAAATATTATATTAATTCAATAAAGAGGAGACACGTTTATTTTTTTCAGCTTCATTGAGGTATAATTAACACATAAAATTGTAAAATATTTAAAATGTACACTGTACTGATTTAATAAAAGTATATATTGTAAAAAGATTCCCCCATCTAGTTAATTAACACATCTATCATTTCACGTATTTATTGGGTAGCTGAAAAGCTCATTTAGTTTTTTTCCATACTATGGCTCTAGTAGTGCTTAGTTGTCTTTAATTTCATTTGAAACAATTTTCTTAGACTGTATTGTGACAGCTATCATATCATCGTGTGTTAAAAAAAAAAAAAACTTTTCAGACTTCTGGCTAAGATGAAGGCGTAGGTAGACACACTGTGCCTCCTCACACAACCAAAAGAAGGACAACAACAATTTAGAAATAAAAAACAACCAGAACTGACAGAAAATCAAACTGTATGGAAGTCCGACAACCAAGGAGTTAAAGAAGAAACATTCATCCAGACCGGTAGGAGGGACAGAGATGGGCAGCCAAGGCAGAGAGGACTCACAGCAAAGCAGCAGTGGAGGACCAGGGCAGGCAAGGTTGTGGCTGGCAGACCCAGCGAAGCAGTAGATTGTGGAGCGGGGTGGGCAAGGCTACAGTTGGCTGCCAAGGCAGCAGCTGGTCGGCAAGGCAGCAGCTGGTGGACCGGCAAGACAGCAGTGATCCCACAATCATGTGCAGATAAACCAGGAGGAACACCTGGGGAGTAAGACAGACCATGCAATCTGGGGTCCCAGCACAGGGAAATAAAGCTTCAAACCACCAATTGAAACCACCTGTGGGGGTTGAGGCAGCAGTGGGAGAAACTCCCAGTCTCACAGGAGAGTTCATTGGAGAGACAGACGCACAGGGTCCTAGAATGTACACAAGCCAACCCACCCAGGAATCAACACCAGAAGGGCCCACATTGCTATTGGGTAGCAGGGGAAGTGACTGAAATCCGGCAGAGAGCCAGCAAGGACCATTGTTCCCTCTCAACCCCTTCCTCGTACACAGTATCACAAAGCAGCTACGTGGGTTGCCCTGCCCTGGTGAACACCTAAGGCTCCGTGCATTATATGTAGCAGGCACGCAGAGACAACAGCAGCAACAACAAGAAACAACAACAACAATAAAAGCCCAAGTGAAAGAACAGATCAAAGCTCCAGAAAAAAATACAACTAAGTGAGGAAGAGACAGCCAACCTATCAGATGCACAGTTCAAAACACTGGTAATCAGGATGCTCACAGGATTGGTTGAATTTGGTCACAAATTAGATGAAAAAGTGAAGGCAATGCTAAGTGAAATAAAGGAAAATGTACATGGAACCAATAGTGATGGGAAGGAAACTGGGACTCTAATCAATGGAGTGGACCAGAAGGAAGAAAGAAACAACCAAACAGAAAAGAAAAATAATAAGAATTCAAAAAAGTGAGGAGAGACCTAGAAACCTCCAGGATATCTTTAAATGTTCCAACATCTGAATTATAGGGGTACCAAAAGGAGAAGAGGAAGAGCAACAAATTGAAAATTTATTTGAACAAATAATGAAGGAGAACTTCCCCAATCTGACAAGGAAATAGATTTCCAAGAAGTCCAGGAAGCTCAGAGAGTCCCAAAGAAGTTAGACCCAAGGAGGAACACACCAAGGCACATTATAATTACACTACCCAAGATTACACATAAGGAGAGAATTTTAGAAGCAGCAAGAGAAAAGGAGACAGTTACCTACAAAGGAGTTCCCATAAGACTGTCAGCTGATTTCTCAAAAGAAAACTTACAGTCAAGAAGGGGCTGGAAAGAAGTATTCCAAGTCATGAAAGGCAAGGACCTACATCCAAGATGACTCTATCCAGCAAAGTTTTCATTTAGAATGGAAGGACAGATAAAGTGCTTCTCAGATAAGGTCAAGTTAAAGGAGCTCATCATCAGCAAGCCCTTATTATATGAAATGTTAAAGGGATTTATCTAAGAAAAAGAAGATAAAAAATATGAACAGTAAAATGACAGCAAACTCACAGTTATTAACTAAAACAAAAACAAAAGCAAACAACTAGAACAGGAACAGAACCACAGAAATGAAGATCACATGGAGGGTTATCAACAGGGGTGTGGGAATGGGAGAGAGAGGAAAAAGGTACAGAGAATCAGTAGCACAAATGGTGGGTAGAAGATAGACAGGGGGAAGTTAAGAATAGTATGGGAAATGGAGAAGCCAAAGAACTTATATATATGACCCATGGACATGAACTAAAGGTGGGGAATGTGGGTGGGAGAGGTGTGCAGGGCAGAGGGGAATAAAGGCAGGGAAGTGGGACAACTGTAATAGCATAATCAATAAAATATATTTTTTAAAAAACTTCAAAATTAGTGAATTTTTGTGCAGGCATTTAAATATTGAAGATAGAAGAAAATATATGACAATTTCTGCATATTATGCTTTATTATTTCAAGAAACATAAAAACCCAACTGAAATGCAAAGATATTTGTGCAGTGTATGGAGAAGGTACTATAACTGACTGAATGTGTCAAAAGTGGTTTGCAAAGTTTCTTGGTACTATTGATATTTTGGCCAAATAACTCTTTGCTATGGGGCTGTCTTATGCATTGGAAGATGTTTAGCAGCACCTCTGGCCTCTACCCACTAGAAGCCAATAGCAGGAGATAGCCAACATACTCAAAATGTCCAAATTAATAAAGTTATTGGTGAAAATGAAAAATGTGTTTTATTTTACAGAAAAAAACTAAACAGACTTTTTGGCCAACCCAATACATATATATATTTTTTTCATTTTTTAATTTTAATGGCTGTTCAAGTACCATTTTCTGACTTTTACTCCCATCCCAGCCCACCCCCCAGCCCTCTCCACCTCCCTCCTGTTTCCACCCCCCATTGTTATTGTCCATGTGTCCTTTATACTTGTTCTTGTAAACCCTTCCCCTTTCCCCTGAAATTCCCTCTTCCCTGTGGTCACTGTCAGCCTGTTCTCAATTTCAGTGTCTGATTATATTTTGCTTGTTTGTTTGTTTTGTTTATTAGATTCCTGTTAAAGGTGAGATCATATGGTATTTGGCTTTCACCACCTTGCTTATTCCCCTTAGCATAATGCTTTCCAGTTCCATCCACGCTGTCACAAGAGTAGGAGCTCCTTCCTTCTTTCTGCTCCAATATATATTTTAGTGAGAACATTTCAGCTTTACTCTCTTAGCAAATTTCAATTATAAAACACAGTGTTATCAACTAGTGTCACCTTGTTATACATTAGATCCTCAGGCCTTATGCATCTTATAACTGAAAAGGCAGACTTAAATTAAATAAGGATTAAAATCATTATGTATGAATTTTCAAAGGAGATTTCAAGATTGTCAGGTAGAAGCTACAAGCAGGGAAAATTAACATGGACACATTTTTAAAAAGATCTGAACCATAAAGAAAGAAAATAAATCCTTAGGTTTAAATAGCAGCCCTTATGTTGTTCAAAGTGCTTTCCTATTTGGTTAGGCAAAGTTATAGATATAGTATATATTGTAGAGGAAATCTTAGACATACTCTAATCTAGCACTTTTATTTTACAGATGAAGAAACAGAAGCTCAGTGTGTTGTTAAGGATGGCTAACACCTACCAAGCATACACTCTGCACCTTCAAGTAAGTGCTTTATGTATGTCCTCTGCATAAGCCTCAGTACTCATCCCAAGGGTAACAGGACAAGCTATGTAATTTTCAGAGCCTAGTATAGTGGTGTCCAACATGCAGCTTACAGGCTGCACATGGCTCAGGATGGTTATGAATGCAGTCCAACACAAAATCATAAATTTACTTAAAACACTATGAGATTTTTTTGTGATTATGTGTCACAATGTATTTAATGTGTGGCCCAAGACAATTCTTCTTCCAGTATGGCTCAGAGAGGCCAAAAGGCTGGACACCCCTGGCTAGTGCAAAATGCAAATATGGGGTCCCTTGTTCAAAAATTATTAAGAAGTTCAAATGATGATGAATGGAGACCTGACTTGGGTTGGTGAACACAGAGTACAGTGTACAGATGATGCGTTGTAGAATTGTGTACTTGAAACCTATAAAATTTTGATAACCAATGTCACCCCAATAGATTCAATAACAAGGAAAAAAAGAATTTCAAGATGGAGAAAGTAAAGAATTAAACCTAACATAACGTCTTTCAGAGTACCCGAACCTGAGGACTGTACTGGTCGCATGACCACAAAGTTGGCCCTGGGTGTACAGTTAGTAAAAGCAGTAGAACTAGAAACTTAACCCCACTTTCCTCAGATCTCAAAGTCCCAACACTTTTTTACTGAATAGATTTGACATGTAATACTGTGTAAGTTTAAGGTGTAAAACATGTTAGTTTGATATGTTTATATGTTGTAATATGATTGCTGATGTAGTGATATTTATTATATTACATAATTTTAGTACAATATTATTGTCTATATTCATTATTACTTGTTACAGGTCTAGACCCTTAAACACCATCACTCTTACCCAACCCCCCCCAATGCCTAGTAACCACCACTTTACTGGGTTTTTTTACAGTTTTAATTTTTTTTAGATTCCACATATAAGTGATATCATGTAGTACTTGTGTTTCTCTGTCTGACATTTATCTTGCTTAGCATAATGTACTCAAAATCCATCCATGTCACAAATGAAAGGATATCATCCTCTCTCATGGCTGAATAAATACTGTCTTATGTATGTATACCACAGTTGTGTTTTTTTTTTCATTCACCCATTAATGAGCATTTGGGTTGTTTCTATATCTTGGCTATTGTGAATAATGATGTGATATACATGAGAGTGCATTTACAGTCGTCCTCGCTATATCACGGTTCACTTATTACGGATTCACTGTATACTTCACTGGTGAGTACCCATATAGAATTTTATATATTGTTAAAATTACATAGGTTTAAGAGTGTAGAAAGTGTTTAAGAGCATATGAAGTGTTTATGAGTGTGGGAAAGGTTAATGAGAGAGTGGGAAAGGTTTATAGGGGTGTGGGAAGGGTTTATAAAGCCTTAAAATATTTATAAATAATAAAATAAATATAACACCGCTACTTCATGGATTTTCATCTATTGTGGGGGTCTCTGGAACATAACTCCCACAATAAGTGAGGGATAGCTGTATCTTGTTGAAATCCTGTTTTCATTTCCTTTGGGCATATACCCATAAGTAGAATCCATACTGGGTTCCGTATGGTAGATCTATTTTTAATTTTTTTGAGGAACCTCCATATAGTTGTCCATAGTGGTTGGACCAATTTACCTTCCCACCAATAATGTATAGAAAGTCCACAAATAACTTCATTTCATTCAATGTCACTTCATTACCTTGATGAGGTGCCATAGAAACTTAACTCTTGTTTATATCAATTAGCCTATGGTAAAACTGGTTTCCCTATAGGTCTTTTTGCTTAAAGTCACAGAACCTATCAATGATGTTAAGTGAGGACTTAGTGTATATTGGTTCCCTTTTCAGCACATCCTCACTAGCACTTGTCTCTTGTTTTCTTTGAACAGGTGTGAGATAATATCTCACTGTGGGTTTGATTTGCTTTTCCCTGATGACTAGTAATGTTGTGCAAGGGAGTCAAGAACACCCAATGGAGGAAGGATAGTCTTTTCAACAAATGGTGCTGAGAAAACTGAGGAAACACATGCAGAACAATGGAATTGGACATCCATCTTACACCACTCACAAAAATTAACTCAAAATTTACTGAAATGTAACTGACCAAATAACGGAAAGAGTAAACATAATTCTTGAAACCATAAAACTAGAAGAAAAAGTAGGGGGAAAGCTCATAGACATTGATCTTGGCAATGATTTCTTGAACATTATGCCGAAACACAAACAACAAAAGTAAAAATCAACAGACGGGACTACCTCAAACAAAACCTTCTGTACAGCAAAAGAAACAATTAACAAAATGAAAATACAACCTACAGAGTGAGAGGAAAATTTTTTAAACCATATATCAGATAAAAGGGTTAATATCCAAAATATATAAAGAACTCAGTCAATTTAATAACAAAAACCAAAGAACCCTATCTAAAAATGGGCATTTTTCCAAAAGGACATCAAATTGGACAACAGACACATGAAAAAATGTTCAAAGTTCCTACACTTAACCAGTGTCTTATTCTGTCCTTTGGGAAATTTAAAGGATCAGCTTATCCAAGATCACACTGTTGGTTTACAACAGAGATAAAATTTGAACCCAGAAAGCTTGACACCAGTTGTCCATGGCCACAAAAGACCCTTCTGCTCCCTGTCCCTCTTCCAGGTGATTGAGATCAGCTAGTTATGGGCAAGTGGAGAAGAGCAGCTGTCACCATCACAGCTGAATCAGCTTGGGGCTGGCTGGCCCAACCCTGCTCACCACCTGCTCCACACACTAAAATCAGCTTTTGTGTAGCCTGGCTTCTGGGAAATAAGAGGAGCTACAAGGAAATGGGGGAGGTGGTTCTTTTTTTTTTTTTTCAAAGTCTCCTCCCATAGATGCTTTTGGGGAGAGTCTGTACACACAAATTTTGAAATATTTTGAAAAGTTCCCTTGTGGTGCTTGTACAACCTTGGGTACTGACTTTAATAAAAGGAGGTATAAAGACATCTCAGATACCTCTAGGAAACTGATCACTATGGCAACTACGTTATTGTGGAAATTACAGTAGACTTGCAGAAAAACATACCAGGGTTTAGAATTCTAGATCCAGCACTTATTTGCTGTCTACCTCTGGTCATATCATTTCACTACTTTGAGCCTCAATTTCCCCATCTATAAACTGGGGATACCACCATTAATTTCCCTGACTTGTGAAGTGTGCTTAAGGATTCACTGCAGTGGGCCTAACACATACAGAGGTGGGCAAAAGTAGGTTAATAATAATAATAATACAATAATAAATAAATAATAAGATAAGTTCTGTAACAAACTATAGAAATGATCCCTGAAACTAGAGGGGAGGTGGGAGGGGATAATGGGGGTAAAAGGGGCAGGGGTTTTCAAGAACATGTATAAAGGATACATAGACAACACCAAAGTGGGATAGGATTGAGGGTGGGAGCAGGGGATGCATGGGGTGGGGGGGTGGGGGGAAATGGAGACAATTGTATTTGAACAACAATAAAAAATCAATTAAATAAATAAAATAAAAAGTTACAGAGTAAAATATAAATTTTGTGTTTCATGTACTCACAACTATAAACCTACTTTTGCCCACCCCCGTATACTCATAACATTTTTAAGAGAAAAAACTATTCTATTCAAACAACCATTTAAAATATATACATATTTTATATATAAATATCATATATACGATATATGATATATTTTTTCCATGTTAAGGAGAATTTCCCTAACATACTTAATCTGTTAGGGAAACAAATCCCTACCCCAGCACCTATTTTAACTCTCCCTCCCCCAAAACAGACAATGCTCTAAAATCCTTTGCTCCCTCTACCACCACTCAATAAAAAGCATTTTTAGAAAACTGTCCAATCCAAATAAAATAAAGAGAATTCTTTTTATTTAAAGGAGTCCTTTTCTCTCTCATTGTCTTATCAATATCCTTGGCTTGCTTAATGATACCTAAGAACAATTTCTGTCCTGAAGTTGGCATTTTTAATGTTTTCTTCCCAGAGAGCCAAAATTAGCCTAAACATATCTCCCTAGCTTTCTCTAGGACCTCAAATTCCACCAAACCACCCTGTTGCCAAGCCGAACAAACTGACAATGGAATCAAGTTTACCTTTGCTGCCATAGCAAAATGCTTCCTACTGCTCTGGCATAACCTTTAAAAATACCTTTTTATTTATTGTCACAGCAGAACACTCCACTGTAAAAAAAAAAAAAGTTATGTACATAGACAAAGCCTGTTCTTCCTTCAAAGGAGAAACCACAAAAAGAATAAGCTGCTGTGTGAGAGGGATGAGAATACTGGCAAGTTAGTTCCATGAGCTTAACACTAAAAATAAATATAAAAAGCAGTTATTTTGCATAGATAATTGCAAACTAAAAGCTTTCAGGTCCCCCCTACTCAAACCCTTCTCTTCTTACCAACTTTATGCTTATCTCTCACCACTGCAGGAGTCTTAAGTATTAGCAGCAGTCTTACCTCCCTTCATCTGTTTTCATTTTTAGCAACTCTTCAAGAATATCTGATACCCAAGACCACTTCCACTCTGGAAACCATCACTTTCTTGTGTATTTTTCTGGCATTATTCCTTGACCTCTCCCAGTCTGGTTTCTCTTGGGGTTCTGGTGCTGGCTCTATTATTAACCAGCTTTTTGGCTTTAGAAGGGGTCCTCAAAGTTCAGCTTGCATCACAATCCCCTGGAGGGCTTGCTCAAACAGTACTGGGCCTAATCCCCAGAAATTTTCCTTCAGTGGCTTTGGGGTAAGACCCTAGAATTGGCTTTTCTAACAGTTTCCAGGTCATGCTGCTACTATCAGGGGAGGGAGTGGGGTATTGGTCACACTTTGAGAACCACTGTTTTGGTTTCAGAAAAAAAGAGCTGAACTAGATTATACTGAGATTTCTCAACCCCAGCACTACTGATATTTGAGGCTGGATAACTCTTTGTTGTAAGGGGGGCTGTCTTGGGCATAATAGGATGTTTAAGAGCATCCTTGACCTCTACTACACACCAGAAGCTACCTGCCCCCACCCCTGCTGCCAAATGTAACAACTAAAAAATGTCTCCAGACATTGCCAAATGTTGGGTGTGGGGGCAGAGGCAAAACTGCTCCCAGTTAAGAACCACCAAGTTAGACTGACAAGCAAACTCCTTTGCTATGAAATGATGAAGCCTTCTTCTCTTGTTCATAAGATGAAGATTTTTTCTCAAATGTGGTATTTTTGTTTAATTCATTCATGCATCCATTCTACTATGTGTTGGGTACTCTGGGGAATACTCAGGTTGATGAACATGTCCCTGCTCTTAGGACACTGACAATTAATAGAAGAAACTGTGGTCGGTAGGCCCAGGAAACTTTGGGAACCTGGAACAGGGAGGTCACAGCAGGCTTCCTGAAAGATGATGATAAAGATGAGCAGAAGTTGGCTAGACAAAAGGGATGAGGGAGCAGGACTCCACAGCAGAGTTCAAAGGCTTGGGGGCAACAAAGCTGGACAATAAGGGAACTACCAGTTTTCCATGTGGCTGCAAACAATCATCTGTTTTTCCTTATAGAAAGGGGGAAGAGGACGGAAACAATATTATCAACTCTTTCATCTTTTTATCTCCTATACCCATCTCTAGCAATTTATGTCCTTCCCCCATTTGTACCTTAAGCTATAGCCATTTTGAACTTCTTTCTACTAAGCTCAGAGCCTGATAGAATCACTTTCTCCAGACACAAATTAAATCTTTCTCCCCTCTTCTAATTATGACACCCATTACACTTGATCACAATTGTTCTTTTTTTCTGTCTTTCCCACTAATCCCACAAGCTCCATTAGGGAAGGAAACCATGGCTTTCTCATTCACCGAAACTCCAGCATACTGCACTGTACCTGGCACAAGCAAGCCACTCAAATATCAGTCCAATGAATCAATGCTCTCAAATTTCATTTGTCCCAAACTGAACACTGAACAACACCCTCCTTTCCCAAACCAGATTCTACTCCTGTCATCCCCTCCACCTCCCCCATATCCCTATTCACATAGTCACATCAAAATCTTGGCATCATCTTTCACTTATCCTTTTATTTTTATTTTTATTGTTGACAAGCCTTTAAGCAGGCTCATCAAGAAAAAAGAGAGAGGACCCAAATAAACACAATCAGAAATGAAAGGAGAAATTACAACTGATACCACAGAAATACAAAGGATTATAAGAAATTACTAAGAAGAACTGTATGCCAAGAAATTTGAAAACATAGGTGAAATGGACAAATTTCTAGAAAAATATAATCTTCCACTTATCCTTTTTTCTTACTCCATACATCCATCTTGGTGTCTCCAGTGAGAAGCCAGATCTGTCCTCTGAATCTCAAATACTTCACCTGGGAGACAGTCTATGGAAAGAGCATAGGCAATGGAATCAAATAGAAGTGGGCTCATCTCACTTCTGCCTCTGAATTGCAAGGTGGTTTTAAATAATTGCATACAGCCCCAGAGCTTTAGATTCCTCATCTTTAAATGGGTTTAACAGCACCAACCTTAAAAAGGTTGTTGTAGATTTTTGGCCAAGATGGAGGCATAGGTGGACACTCCGTACCGCCAAGCACAACCAAGATAGGAACAACAACAATTTAGACACAGAATAACATTCAGAACTGACAGAAAATTGATCTGAATGGAAGTCAGACAACCAAGAAGTTGAAATAGACACGTTCATCCAGATCGGTAGGAGGGGCAGAGTCAGGCAGCTCATGCTTGTCATGACGCGGAGAGCAGAGAGAGTTGGAGCCAGGTGTATAAGGCATCCTGGGGCACATAAGGCATCTGGGCCATGCAAGACTACAGCGGGTGGACCCTAAGTGTGCAAGCGGCAGCTAGCAGACTCTGGCAAAGGGGTGGCAACCGGCAGACCCAGTGAGGCAGCAAGTGTAAAGCAAGGCAGTGTGAGCAACCCAGGATCCCAGAGCTGAGAAACAGAGCCTCGGGACACTGATCTTGGACACCTATGGGAGTTTAGGCACATGGAGAGACACCCAGACTCACAGTAGAGGTCCTTGGAGGGTCCCACAGCGTACACAAGCACACCCACACAGGAACTGGCACCAGAGGGGCCCAGTTTGCTTGGAGTAAGCAGCAGAAGGGACTCAGGTCCCACGGGGAATGTAGCAAGCGCCATGGTTCCCTCTCAAACCCGCCCCCACATACAACATCACAACCCAGCGACTGGGGTGCCCCGCCCTGGTGAACACCTAAGGCTCCACCCCCTACTGTAATGGCCATGACCAGACCAAAAAAACAGAGAGAGAGAGAGAGAGAAAGAGAGAGAGAGAGAGAGAGAGATGGCTCAAACAGAAGAACAAATCAAAGCCCCAGAACTCATCCTTTTTAGCAACTGAGAGATAGCTAACCTATCAGATGCACAGTTCAAAACACTGGTGATCAGGAAGCTCACACAATTGGTTGATTTTGGTCGCAAATGAGATGAACAAATACAGCTACGATAAGAGAAATAAAGGAAAATGCACAGGGAACCAATAGTGATGGGAAGGAAACTGGGACTCAAAACAACAGAGTGGACAAGAAGGAAGAAAGAAACAACCAAACAGGAAAGAATGGAGAAATAAGAATTCAAAAAAAAAAGGAAAAGCTTAGGAACCTCCAGGACATCTTCAAACGTTCCAACATCCAAATTATAGGGATACCAGAAGGGGAAGAGGAAGACCAAGTGGAAAAGTTATTTGAACAAATTATAAAGGAGAACTTCCCCATTCTGGCAAGGGAAATAGACTCCCAGGAAGTCCAGGAAGCTCAGAGAGTCCCAAAGAAATTGGACCAAGGAGGAACACGCCAAGGAACATCATAATTACATTAGCCAAGGTAAAAATGAAGGAGAGAATCCTAGAAGCAGCAAGAGATAAGGGGACATTCACCTACAAAGGAGTTCCCATCAGACTGTCAGCTGATTTCTCAAAAGAGACCTTACAGGCAAGAAGGGGCTGGAAAGAAGTATTCCAAGTCCTGAAAGGCAAGGACCTACATCCCGGATTGCTCTATCCAGCAAAGCTTTCATTTAGAATGGAAGGGCAGGTAAAGTGCTTCTCAGATAAGGTCAAGTTAAAGGAGTTCATCATCATCAAGCCCTTATTATATGAAATGTTAAAGGGACTTATCTAAGAAAACAAGATAAAAAACATGTATAGTAAAATGACAGCAAACTCACAGTTAGTAACAACCATACCTAAAACAAAACCAAAAGAAACTAAGCAAACAACTAGAACAGGAACAGAACAATAGAAATGGAGATCACATGGAGGGTTAGCAATAGGAAAGTGGGAGGAGGAGAGAGGGGGCAAAGGTACAGAGAATAAGTAGCATAGACAATAGGTAGAAAATAGACAGAGGAGGGCAAGAATAGTATGGGAAATGTAGAAGCTAAAGAACTTATGACACATGGATATGAACTAAAGGGGGGAATTTGGGTGGGAGAGGGTGTATAGGGTGGAGGGGGAAATGGGACAAATGTAATAACATAATCAATAAAATATATTTAAAAAATAAAATAAAATAAAAGGTTGTTGTGAGGTTAAATGTGAAGTACTTAGCACCTCAATGTTAATAAATACTTCCTTTCCCTTCACAGTATCCCTGGCAGGTGTAAAAAGCAGGCAGGAAGATAAGAAAAGAGCTAAATGAAGGTCAATAAAATGGGGCAGAGAGAAACAGCATGGAAAGTCAAAGAAGAAATAAAATTCAATCCCCTAGAGGAGCCAAATTAACTCTTCTATTGTCTTTCTGTCAAAATTTAACACATAACATTTATGCTGGTCAAGGAATATAGTAATATCCAAAAAAAATGAAAATACACGTCCACTAATACCAGTTCTACACAAATGTTCATAGCAACATTATTCACAATAGCAAACATGTGGAAACCCTAATATTCCTCAACTGGTGAATGCATAAACAAAATGTGGTATATGCATACAATGAAATATTATTAAGCGATAAAAGGGAATGAAGTACTGTTGTTTGCTAGGACGTGGATGAATCTTGAAAACATGCTGAGTGAAAGAGGCCAGACACAACAGACAATATATTATACAATCCTGTTTAAATGATATGTCTGCAATAGGAAATCTATATAGTACATTAGTGGTTTCCTGGAATTGGGTGGGGACAGTAAGTGGTGCTTACTAATGGGCAAGTAGTTTAAAACCACTGAATTGCACACTTTAAATGCGTGAGTTGATGGTATCTGAGGTATAACTTAATAAAACTTATAAAAAGGAATAGAAGATACAGAATAAAAGAACAGCTAAGGAAACAACAAAAATTTCCCCCCAATTATTTCCTTCCCACACCCTCGTAGATTATTTTGTATATCTTCCTCTAAAGACTGCTGCCTTCAACTAAAGAGAAACTGTCTGACTCTAGGAAAAGTCTCTGGCATTGGCCATGATATGAATTCATGGGCATTGACAGAGAAGCTGATATGGGGACAATGACGGCCAGGTTTGAGTAGAAGTAAAGGGTCAGTGTCCTAGTACAGTGCTTCTCAGACTTGAAGGTATAGACGCATCACCCTGGGGTCTGTTTTCACAGGGTTGGTGTGGCTCTAAAATGAAAGAATGCATTTAAATGCTTTGTAATCACTAAAGAACCATATGAATGTTTGTTATACAATCAATCAAGTCTAACATTTTCGACTATGTGAGGGGATCCTTTTTTTCCTTTTTTTATTGATTATGATGTTATAGTTGTCCCATTTTCCCCCTTCACTCCCCTCCACCCTGCCCACCCCTCCCACCCACATTCCCCCCCTTTAGTTCATGTCCATGTGTCATAAGTTCTTTAGTGTCTACATTTCCCATACTATTCTTACCCTCTCCCTGTCTATGTTCTACCTATTGTCTATGCTACTTATTCTCTATATCTTTTCCCCCTCTCTCCTCCTCCCACTTCCCTGTTGCTAACCCTCTATTTGATGACTTTTTTTTTTTACTGTTCATATTTTTAATCTTCTTTTTCTTAGGTAAGTCCCTTTAACATTTCATATATTAAGGGCTTGGTGATGATGAACTCCTTTAACTTGACCTTATCTGAGAAGCACTTTACCTGCCCTTCCATTCTAAATGAAAGCTTTGCTGGATAGAGCAATCTGGGATGTAGGTCCTTGCCTTTCAGGACTTGGAATACTTCTTTCCAGCCCCTTCTTGCCTGTAAGGTCTCTTTTGAGAAATCAGCTGACAGTCTGATGGGAACTCCTTTGTAGGTGAATGTCCCCTTATCTCTTGCTGCTTCTAGGATTCTCTCCTTCATTTTTACCTTGTCTAATGTAATTATGATGTTCCTTGGCGTGTTCCTCCTTGGTCCAATTTCTTTGGGACTCTCTGAGCTTCCTGAACTTCCTGGAAGTCTATTTCCCTTGCCAGATTGGGGAAGTTCTCCTTTATTATCTGTTTAAATAAGTTCTCAATTTGTTACTCTTCCTCTTCCCATTCTGGTACCCCTATAATTCGGATGTTGGAACATTTAAAGGTGTCCTGAAGGTCCCTAAGCCTCTCCTCATTTTTTTGAATTCTTGTTTTTTCATTCTTTTCTCTTTGGTTGTTCCTTTCTTCCTTCTGGTTCACTCCACTGGTTTGAGTCCCAGTTTTTTCTTCCCCTCACTATTGGTTCCCTGTGCATTTTCCTTCATTTCTCTTATCATAGCCTGCATTTGTTCATCTAATTTATGACCAAAGTCGACCAATTCTATGAGCATCCTGATCACCAGTGCTTTGAACTGTGCATCTGATAGGTTAGCTATCTCTCAGTCACTTAAAAAAGTTGGCTCTGGGGCTTTTAATTCTGTTTGGGCTATCTTTTTTATTTCTTATTTTCCTTTGGTCTGGTTGAGGCTGTTACGTATGGGCAGTGGAGCCTTAGGTGTTCTCCAGGGCGGGGCACCCCAGTCACTGGGTTGTGACGTTGTATGTGGGGGCAGGGTCTGAAAGGGAACAATGGCACCTGCTCTGTTCTCTCCAGGACCTCGGTCCCCCTTGCCGCCTCCCACAAGCAAACTGGGCCCTTCTGGTACTGGCTCCCAGGCAGGTGGCTTGTGTACTTTCTTGGACTCTGTGGGTTTCCCCGAGAAGTCTCCTGTGAGGCTGAGAGAATCTCCCAGCCTCAACCCCCACAGGTGTTTTCAGTCAGTGCTCTTAGGCTTTGTTTCCTGGCGCTGGGTCCCTGGGTTGCGCGGTCTGTGTCGCTGCCCATTTTCGCTTAGTTTGTCTGTGCATGAATGTGTGGCTGCAAACAGTCTTGTGCCCCTCACTGAGTCTGCTCATTGCCTCCGGCACCCAGGGTCTGCCACCGGTCAGTCAGCCGTCTTCTGCGCCCTGCATGCCCACATCTGCCAACCAGCGCTTTTTCCTGCTGGGACCCCTCGTCCCCTCTCTGTAGGCCTCTGACTCTGCCCTTCCTTACCGGTCTGGATGTACAGTAGTCCGACTTCCATTCAGTTCATTTCTCTTTATTCTGGTTGTTTTTTTGTTCCTCAATTTTTGTTGTCCTTAGTTTTGGTTGCGCGAGGAGACACAGTGCAACTACCTATGCCTCCATCTTGGCCGGAAATCCGGCTAATGTAATTATGATGTGCCTTGGCATATTCCTCCTTGGGTCCAACCTCTTTGGGGCTCTCTGAGCTTCCTGGACTTCCTGGAAGTCTATTTTCCTTGCCAGGTTGGGGGAGTTCTCTTTTATTATTTGTTCAGATAATGTTTCCACTTGTTGTTTTTCCTCCTCCCCTTCTGGTACCCCTATAATTCGGATGTTGGAACGTTTAAAGATGTCCTGGAGGTTCCTAAGCTTCTCCTCATTTTTTTGAATTCTTGTTCCTTCATTCTTTTCTCTTTGGTTGTTCCTTTCTTCCTTCTGGTCCACTGCATTGATTTGAGTCCCAGTTTTCTTCCCATCGCTACTGGTTCCCTGTGTGTTTTCCTTCATTTCTCTTATTGTAGCCTGCATTTGCTCATCTAATTTATGACCAAAGTCAACCAATTCTGTGAGCATCCTGATCACCAGTGCTTTGAACTGTGCATCTGATAGGTTGGTTATCTCTTGGTCACTTAAAAAAATTGGTTCTGGAGTTTCAATTCCGTTTGAGCTATCTTTTTTATTTGTTATTTTCCTTTGGTCTGGTTGCGGCTGTTACGTATGGGCGGTGGAGCCTTAGGTGTTCACCAGGGCGGGGCACCCCAGTCACTGGATTGTGACGTCGTATGTGGGGGCGGGGTCTGAGAGGGAACAAGGGGGTATCCTTTTGAGAGGAGGAAAGAAAATGGTAGTAAGGTTTCCTTTGTCCTACTTAGTTTAAGGGGAATTTAGGAAATATTGGCCAGTTAAACTCATTGACCCATAACGTCTTCAGATCTCTATGGTGGAAGCATCTGGCACAGGTTTTAGAACCATATGATTTTAAATTACCTGCAAACTCATAGTGCCAAAAAGTCACATGTAAACAGCTGGAAGCTTGTTCAGTAAGGTCACTTGTTATGGAAAGAAGACTCTGGGGTCAAAAATCCTGGGGTCGAGAGCCCAAATGTAACACTTGTTAAGCTTTATATCTTTACTGAATTCTTCAGTATTTCTTCATATTTGATAGAGGTGGGAAAAATATATGTTGCCTGTTTCACAAAGGAGAGTTAGCTGAGCCAATACACTGAAAGCACTTGGTCAAACTCTGGACCGGTTGCTTCACAAATCCTCTTATTGTACATGTCTATCAGTAGAAAAACAGTCATACGCATGCTCCCAGTATGTACCAATGTATTAATATTATGCACAATATATGACACTTATAAAAACAGAGTAAGCATGAGATAAAAATAGAGGATTATAATTTCTCTGGTAGATTAGACAAATAATCAATATTGAGTTTACTGAAATTGCTAACTATACTATCGTTATATAGAAAATATTACTATTTCTAAGAAATACTTAGTGATTTGGGGCAAAGGGCCATGATGTATGCATTTTAACCTCAAGAAAATATGTATACTTACACATATGCATACCAGAACATGGAAATGAAGTAAAATATTAACAATAGGTGAATCTGGGTAAAGAGTGTAAGGGTTTTTCTTTGTACTATTTTTGTAAATTTTCTGTAAGTTTGAAATTATTTCCAAATAATTTTTTAAAACTCTAAGTTCTAATCACTGACCAGGACTTACAGAATGACAGAGTAAGGAGCTTTGCAGGAAATGGAGAAACATACATTGAAGAAAATCTATGAAATCTCAGCAAGAACAGTGAGAACTGATGGCATTTGAGCTATAACCTGCTTCCTCACCACCCTCACCCACCTCTGTGTTACAGAAGCTCTACCCTGAGTAACCAAGAAGATGAGGGCCCCTTTCCTTCCAAACTCCTAGTCTGAGGCTACAGTTTTACCCTAGGAGGGGCAGATTGCTAGTGTTTTTCATCCCTCACCCTGTGTTGCACAAGTTGTATTTCAATCAGACACAGCCAATTAGACCTTCACTCACCCAGCTCCCACTTGTAGAGCAGAAACTATTCCAGGCTCAGCAAGATAAGAATACTGGGCCCTGATCACCCTAACCCCAGGTCACTCCTAGGGCAGAGGCTGTAACACCCTTTTATGATAGAACCATAAATAAACTAGGAATAGAAGAGAACTCCCACGCTGTAATTAAGGATGAATGATGAAAAATTCAGAGCTAACATCATAGCTAATATCATAACATCATGATGACAGGCTGAATGCTTTCCCCCTAAAATCAGAAAAAGAAATGAGATGTACAGTCTCACAGCCTCTATTCAATACAGTACTGGAAGTTCTAGCCAGGGCAATTGGGCTGGACAAATAAATAAAAGGCATCCAAATTGAAATGTAAGTAGTAAAACTATCTGTAAATACAGATGACACGATCATGTATACACAAAATCCCAAGGAATTAACTTTAAAAAATTAGAATAAATGAGTTCACCAAGGCTTCAGGACATAAGGTCAGTATACAAAAATCAATAGCATTTTTATATACTACCAACAAACAATCTGAAATAAAATGAAGAAAACAGTTGTGCTTATAATACCATCAAAAATAATAAAATACTTAGGAATAAATTTAACAAACATACAACATTTATAAGCAGCATATACACTGCTTATAACAACATTTACAAAACATACAAAATTTGTACTCTAAATCTCCAAAACATTCCTAAAACAAACTAAACAAGACCTAAATAAATTGAAAGGCATCCCATGACAAACAATAACACATGTTGACAAGAATGTGGAGAAATTGGAACCTTCATACATTGCTGCTGGGAATGTAAAATGATGCAGCTGCTTTAGAAAAAAAAAGTTTGGCAGCTTCTCAAAATATTAAACACAGAGTTGCAATATGACCCAGCAATTTAACTCCTTAGTATATAGCCAAAAGAAGTGAAGAATTTAGCCACCCAAAAACTTATATGTGAATGTTCATAGTAGCATCATTCATAATTGCCAAAAAGTGAAAGTAACTCAAAAGTCCATCAACTGATGAATAAAATGTGGCATATCTACACAATAAAATATTATTCAGCCAAAAAAATGAAGTACTTTTACATGCTACAACATGGATGAACTTTGAAAACATTATGCTGAAAAAGTCAGTCACAAAAGATCACATATAATATTATTTCATTTAAAGAAAATTTCCAGAATCAGGAAGTAGATTAGTGGTAGCCTAGAGCTGGGGTAGGGTTGAGGGAGTGAAATTGATTGGTAATGGATACTGGGTTTCTTTCTGGGTGATGAATATGTTTTAAAATTAGATTGTGGTAACTGTTGGGACAACTCTGAATATAACAAAACCATTAAATTGTATACTTTAAATAGGTGAATTGTATAGTATGTAAACTATATCTAAACAAACTGTTTTTAAATGTAAAGAGTATAAAAAAACAATTACAGCCAGAAATCTATACACAGTATTTAAAAAGCAAGAATCTATATACTATATGCTGCTTATAAAAATCTACTTTATCACTAGCTATCAGAGAGATGCAGATTAAAACCACAATGAGGTTCCACTTCACACCAGTCAGAATGGCCATCATAAGCAAAACAACAGACAACAAATGTTGGCGAGGTTGTGGAGAAAAGGGGTCACTAGTGCACTGTTGGTGGGACTGCAGATTGGTACAACCACTGTGGAAAACAGTATGGAACTTCCTCAGAAA
>PVIA01013634.1:0-31183 GCA_004024845.1 Tonatia bakeri
CTTGAGAATTTCTGTATGTTTCATCACTAAGCTTTATAGATGGTCAAAGTCCTGGAGCCAGCAGAAATGCTTCCCACATGAGGAACCAGTTGGGAAAAATTGTTCCCATTTAACTACTGTAGCTAGTTGTAGACCTTGCAGCACTTCCTTTTGGCTGTGATTTCTGAATTTGCAAAATGTTTCCTGCCATTTCTCAAAAACGGGCTATTCACATGTACAGAGCTCCTGCTTAATCCAGCTGCTTGGTGAGGGCAGGTCCAGATGGCTCTCTGTGTGGAGTCCTTGAAACCACCCCTTGTTCCCAGGTTCCTGAGAACAGAGAGATGGATGACCCCAGAAGGCTGTTTCTCTACCTCCCCTCCCCCTACCTAATCTCAGACCTGGCTCTCTGCCCCAGCACCCCTCCAGCCTACACTGAAATCTCCTTCTTCTGACCTTCTGCTCTTGGGGTTCATCCTTGCTACTCAAGTGCGGACCATGGACAGGTTACATTTCCATCACCTGGAAACTTGTTAGAAATGGAGTCTCAGGTTCCACCCGGCACAGACTGAATCTAGATATATGGTTTAATAAGATCCCCGGGTGATCTGTGTTCATGTTAGTATTGGAGAGGCACTGCTCTATGCCACACATTTTAGCACTCAATTTCCCTTTGCAGTTTTCTCACGTTCTCTGTGTACACATATGTACTTGCTTTGGCCCTGGTAAGATCTGAAAAACTTGACAGGAGAAACCTCTTCCTCTGTGCCCTGTGCTGGGCAGGCCCTACTGAGTAGGTTGTATGGTGCATTGGAGCCTAACAGCTCAAATGCCTGGGTTCGAATTTCATTTCCTCCACATAACAGCTAAGTGACTGTGAGCAAGTCACTTAAGTTTTAAGTGCCATACTTCTCTCATTTGTAAAATGGAAAAATTGTAATAATTGTTATGTGTATTAAATGAATTAAATCATGCAAGGTGGCTAAGATGGCTTCTGGTGGCAATGAGCACTAAGGTAATGCTGCCAGTTATCACTGGAGATGTTATGAGGGGTGTCATGGAGATGAAAGAAACAGCCTTTGCCTTAAAGGAGTTCATAGTCTAGTACGCAGGATGGATGTTGACAGAACTGAACTCCAGAAAATCGCTGCTAAGTGGGGTGGTAATTGAAACACCTGAGAGGAGAGAAGTGGCCTGGAGGTGGGGCAGGCAGGATGTCAATACAACAACAAGCTTCATGATCCGATCTGGGTTTAAAGGGATGACTACATGTTTACCTGGAGAGCAAGATAAGGCAAGGGCCTGCAGGTAGGAAAAATGGCAAGTACCGCCTCACATAAGTTGGGACACCACAGACTTCTGGGTGAGGATGAGAGGCAGCAGGAAATAAGACTGGGCTGGCTGGTTCACTTTCTTTGTCCTGTGGCATGGCAGAGGGGGAAACAAACTCAGGAAAGTGGGTTACTGGCAATGCCCTACATGGCAGAGGTCCCTTGTGAGGCCCACAATGTCAACATTAAGGAAGTCTCTGTTTTGGCCCAGGGCTAGGCAGGAACAAAAGCCAAAGCAGAAAAGGATAAAAGGAGATAACTGAAAGTGAAGCAGTGAAGACAGCTAGGAGCTGGGCCAGAAGTTTGGGTGGATAGCACAAGGTGATAGAGCCTTCAGAGGGTTTCCCCTGCAGGGAGGGGGGAAATTCCCCAGGCAAAGGAACCCAGCCTCACTTAGGTAACAATGCCTTCTCCATCTGCCTGGTCAGTTCAGCTCTGACCAAGGCCATCCTCATTTGTAGGGTAGGGAAGAAGCTCATTAGAAAACTCTGGGCTCGTGACCTAGTGCCATCATCCTCGGAGGGAGCATTTAGTGAATGTCAAGTGTAGATGTTTTGGCTCTGCCTATGGGGCCAGACAGACCTGGAACCCAAACTTGCTTATAGACACAGTACTAGCTTGTAGAAACATTGACTATATCCAGGATTTATTAGGTGCCAGGCACTATGCTAGACTTCACATACATTACTCAATACTCACAAAAACTTGTAACTTGCCTCAGATCTTGTGGTTAGAATGTGATGGCACCAGAATTCAAACCCAGAATCCGCTGCCTCTATACTCAGTATAATCCAGGAGCTGGAGTCCAGTGGTTTGAACCAGAGGAGCTTTTTGGAACTCACATGCCAATCCCCAACTGCAGCCAGAGGCTCTGGTTTTAATAGCAGCCCCAATGGTGGGTTTTGATGCACAGCCAGCCTGAGGACTCCTGTGCAGAACAGTGAAGTGGTCACATGTAGCACAAAGACCCATGTGGGCCCTCAGGACTCCATCCTGAGAGGATCCAGGATCCCTTTTGACATGCAATAGAACAACCACTTCATAGGATGCAAGTGAATACACCCAGCTGCAGGGCCAGGACTAGAGTGAGGCAAATGAGGTATTAGCATGGGGTGCAAAACATTCAGTAATCAAGGTAAATAACATGTGAACACAATCTTTTAAAATTGACAATTAATGCAAAAAGCCCATTGTGAATAAAATGTCAATATTTTAAATAAAGACAGGATCCCATGCTGCACTTGCAAATTACTGGTCACTCACTCGACCTGGTCCCAGCCCTGCTCATTACCCTGGACTTCAGCATCCCCATTGCAAAATAGGATGCCAATAGGCACTGTGCCTGCCCACAGGGTGGATGTGAGGATGAAACAAAATAATAGAACCGTAAGCACATTTGTAAATGAAAGGGCTCTGGTAGAATAGCATCTACTATCAAGCCACATTCATAATGTGAAATGCCTGCATTGTCCACATTACCCTTAAAAATCCTTTAGATATTCCATAAAGTACAAAACACACAATTTGGGATAATTGTGCAGTCTGTTCCTAAGTCCCACTCAGATACTTTTATCTTTGAGAACAAGGATCTGGCTGTTATATCCCTTGAGCATCAGTTGAAGTGGTCAACTTGCATTTAGGGCCCACGTTATTCAAGAAATTTAGGGTTGGGCTTTATTCTTCTAGCAGAGTGCATATAATTGGATTGGAGAATTTAAATATGTGTTCAGAGTGGCTGTGGTGTAGTTATATCAAACTCCGATGTTTTCCAGAATGACAGTCACATGGTTCACAGTGCTTTAACAGATGGGGAAATGGGGCTGGAGTTCCAGGCCAATGTGGTCCCACTCCTGGTGGCCTCTGCAGAACCTGACTCTATGAACTCACAGTTCTAAAACTAGTTTAGTTGTTGGGCCACCTGGAAGATCATCAAGAACTCCTGCATGACCCCATTCCAGCTTAAAACTGAGGCAACCTGGTTATTGCATTATATAAAAACCACTGACACAGACTCTAATGTTTAAAACAAACCAAACAACGCCCCCCCCGCCCCCCCGCCCACACTCACACGCAGCAAGCAGGCTAGCCAAGCCTCCATGGCAATCCCCAAGCCCCTGTCATATCTCACTAGCTATCTGGCCATTTGCCTGTTATCTGCCCAAGCTCACCAGTGAACAAGATGGAAGAGGGACCTGTGCTAAAGAGTATAGGAGACAAATGTTAAAATTCTATCTTTGCTGTCAGTTGTGTATGACAGTGGTGGTCAGTGTCCGCCTTGCTCAGTGTCTGGTACCAAATGAAGCTTAACTGCTGATTCATTTTAAAAATTAAAAAACCCAACACACAAATGACCATTAACAGGCAACTAGGTAAATCAAGATTAATATGTTGTAGTACACCCATACAATAGGATACTAATCAGCATAGAAAGAAATTATAAGAATAAGCAATTCTTAAATAAACAAGATTAGGCCCAATCTTTTTTTAACTGGTGTTCTGCCAGAATTTTTATTATTTTTTAAAGTATTTTTTATTGATTATGCTATTACAATTTTCCCATTTTTTCTCCCTTTATCCCCCCTCCACCCTACCTCCCCAACCCTCCAGCATCCCCCCCTTAGTTCATGTCCATGGGTTGTATATATAAGTTCTTTGAGTCCTCTGTTTCCTATACCATTTTTATCTCTCCCTATTTTATGCCTACTAATTATGCTTCTTCCCTGTACCTTTTATCCCCCATTCCTCCCTTCCCACTCCCCACTGAAATCCCTCTGTGTTGTGTCCATTTCTCTGATTCTATTCCTTTTCTGATTGCTTGCTTAGTTTTTGTTTTCATTGTTTTTCTTTTCTTTTAGTGTCATTTGTTGATAGTTTTGAGTTTGTTGTCATTTTACTGTTCTTAGTTTTGATCTTCTTTTTCTCAGAGAAGTCCCTTTTAACGTTTCATATAATAATGGCTTGGTGATGATGAACTTCTTTAACTTGGCTTTATCTGGGAAGCACTTTATCTGGCCTTCCATTCTACATGATAGCTTTGCTGGCTAGAGTAACCTTGGATGTAGGTCCTTGCCTTTCATGACTTCAAATATTTCTTTCCAGCCCCTTCTTGCTTGCAAGGTTACTTTTGAGAAATCAGCTGATAGTCTAATGGGAACTCCTTTGTAGGTAACTCTCTCCTTTCCCCTTGATTCTTTAAAGATTTCCTCTTTATCTTTAATCTTGGGCACCTTAATGATGATGTGCCTTGGCGTGTTCCTCTTTGGGACTCTCTGAGCTTCCTGGACTTCCTGGAAGTCTATTTCCGTTGCCAGATTGGAGAAGTTTTCCTTCATTATTTGTTCAAATAAGTTTTCAATTTCTTGCTGTTGTTCTCTTTCTGGCACCCCTGTAATTCAGATATTGGAATGTTTCAGGTTTTCCCAGAGGTTTTTAAGACTCTTCACTTTTTTGAATTCTTGTTTCTCCATTTTGTTCTGGATGGATGCTTAATTTTTTCTTTTATTCCAAATCATTGCTTTGAGTCCTGGTTTCCTTCCTGTCACTCTGCTGGTTCCCTGAATAGTTTGCTTTATTTCATTTTGGGTATCCTTCATTTGTTTTTTCATTTTTCGACCAAGCTCAATAAGATCTGTGAGCATTTTTGATTACCAGGGCTTTAAATTCTCTATCAGATAGGTTGGCTATGTTATTATTGTTTAGTTCTCTTTCTGAGGTTATGCTCTGTTCTTTCATTTGGTCCATATTTCTTTGTCTTGGTGCACTTGATAAGTTGTAAGGGGGCAGGGCCTTAGGTACTCACCCAGGCAGGGCAACCCTGTTTGCTGTGCTGAGGTGCTGCCTGTGGGGGAGGGGTCAGAGAGGGAACAATGCAGCTTGTCTACTTGTCTCTAGTGAACTTTTCAACAAACTCTCATATGGAACTGGGCGTTTCTCCCACAGTGGCAACCCCAGCCATAGTCCACAGTCAGCTCTGAGTCTCAGTGTCCACCTTAAATCAGCCCCTTCTACACAGCCCACCGAGCTCAGCAGCCAGCCCTGCACTCATGATCTATCCCTTCAGTTTTTCTGAGTCAGCCTGCGAGGTCCACTGCCTTACAGGCCTGGTTGTTCTGGTTGATTTTTTTCTTTAATTCTTTTGTTGTCAGAGTTTGATATTTCTGGCACTTTTGGTTGTTTATTGATTTTAGGTTGGTTGTTATCCTCCTTTTGGTTGTGTGGGGAAGCAAAGGGTTTTTACCTACACCTCCATCTTGGCCAGAACTTTTATAATAATAATAATAATAATAATAATAAAAAATAGATGTTGATCTGTGATCAGTGATCTTTGATGTCATTATTCCAATTGTTTTGGGGCACCATGAGCTGTGCCCATATAAGTGGCAAACTTAATAAACATTGTGTGCGTTCTGACTGCTCCACAGAACTGCCGTTCCCTCATTTTCTCCTTCCTCAGGTGTCCCTAGTCCTTGAGATACAAAAATATTGAAATTAGCCCAATTAATAATCTTACAATGGCCTCTAAGTGTTCAAATTAAAAGAAGAGTTGCACATCTCTGTCTTTAAACCAAAAGCAAGAAATGACTAAGCTTCATGAGAAAAGCATGTCAAAGCCAATGTAGACCTCTTTCATGAAACAGGCAAGTTGAGGATGCAAAGGAAAAATTCTTTTTTTTTTTAAGATTTTATTTATTTATTTTTAGAGAGGGAAGGGAAGGAAAGAGAGAGAGAGAGAAACATCAGTGTGCGGTTGCTGGGGGACATGGCCTGCAACCTAGGCATGTGCCCTGACTGGGAATCGAACCTGCGATGCCTGGTTCGCAGCCCGCGCTCTGAGCTACACCAGCCAGGGCCTGCAAAGGAAAAATTCTTAAAGGAAGTTAAAAGTGCTACTTCAGTAAACAGATGAGTGATAAATCAAAACAGTTTTAACGCTGTAGATAAAAGATCAAACCAGCCACGACATTTCCTTAAGCCAAAACATAATCTAGAGCAAGGCTCGAACTCTTGTAAATTCTGTGAAGTTTGAGAGAGCTGAAGAATCTGCAAAAGAGAAGGTTGAAGCAAGCAGAGACTGGCTTATTCAGCTTAAGGAAAGAAGCCGTCTTCGTAACATCAAAGTACAAAGTGCAGCTGCAAGTGCTGATACAAAAGCTGCAGCAAGCTACACAGAAGATCAGTGAAGATAATTAATGAAGGTGGCTACACTAAGCAACAGATTTTCGATGTAGACTAAACAGCTTTGTATTTGAAGAAGATACCATCTAGGACTTTTACAGCAGAAAGGGGAGGCCAATACCTGGTTTTGGCTTTAAAGGACAAGCTAATTCCCTTGTTAGGGGCTAACGCAGCTGGTGACTTTAAGTTAAATCCAATGCTCCATTACTTTTGCAAAAGTTCTAGAGCCCCTAATAATCATGCTAAATCTACTTGGCTGTGCTTTGTAAACTGGACAACAAAGCCTAGATGATAGCACATATGCTTGCAACATGGTTTATTGACTAATTTAAGACCTTTGTTGAGAACTACTACTCTGAAAAAAACTTCCTTTCAAAATATTGTTGCTCATTGACAATATACTGGATCACCCAAGAGCTCTGATGGAGCTGTATAATAAGATTAATGTGGTTTTCATGCTTCTAACACCACAGCCATTCTGTAGCCTATAGATCAAGGATTTCCATATTCAAGTCTTATTAGTCAAGAAGTACATGTTATAAGGCTATATAGCTGCCATAGATAGTGATTCCTCTGATGGATCTGAGAAAAGTAAATAAACCTTCTGGAAAAAGTTCTAGTTGACATTAGAAACATTTGTGATTCATGGGAAGAGGTCAAAATATGACATTAATAGGAGTTTAAAAGAAGTTGATTCCAACCCTACTGGATGACTTTGAGGAGCTCAAAACTTCAGTGGAGAAAGCAACTAGAATTAGAAATGGAACCTGAAGATGTGAGTGAGCTGCTGTAATATTCTGATAAAACTTTAATAGATGAGGAGTTGCTTCTTATGGATGAGCAATGGAAATGTTTTCTTGAGATGAAATCTATTCATGGTTAAGATATTGTGAAGATTGTTGAAATGATAACAAAGTATTGAGAATATTACCTAAACTTAGTTGATAAAGTAGTGGCAGAGTTTCAGAAAGTTTACTCTAATTTTGAAGAAGTTCTATTGTGGGTAAAATGCTTTCGAACAGCATCAGATGCACAAGAAATTGTTTATGAAATAAAGATTCAGTTGATGTGGGAGACTTCATTGTTGTCTTATTTTTAGAAATCACCACAGCACCGCAACCTTCAGCCAACACCACCCTACTCAGTCAGCAACATCAATATTGAGGCAAAACTCTCCATCAACAAAAAAAAAACCTATGACTCGCTGAAGGCTCAGATGATTATTAGCATTTTTAGCAATAAAGTATTTTTAGTTAAGGTATGTACATTGTTCTTTGACATAACGCTATCACAGAGTTAATAGACTATAATATAGTGTAAACATAACTTCTATATGCACTGGGGACCAAAAACTTTTTGTGACTCACTTTGTTGTGCTATTTGCTCTCTTGCAGTGGTCTGGCACTGAACCTGCAATATCCCCAAGGCATGCCCGTGGGCATCTCAAGCTCTGCACTGAAACTGAACACCTGATGCTTCCTCCGTCTTAGTTGATGGATGTCCAGAAAAAATGGTCAAGTCAACCTTGACTCCTTTATCTCTCTCACTCTCTTTATCTCCCCCGCTTTCTTTATTTCCCCACATTCAATCCATTAGGAAATCCTTTGGCTTTACTTTCAAAATATATACAGAACTTGAAAATTCTCTTCATTCCTCTGTTACCACTCTGGTGCAAGTCGCCACGGCCTCTCATTTTAATTACTTCAATAACTTTCTAATAGGTGTCCACATTTCTATCCTTGCTACCATATAGCCCACATTCAACATCGCAGCCAAAGTTATTCTTGTAAGACATCAGTCGGGAGTCACATTAGGGAAGATGGTAAAGTAGAAAGTAGCAGGAATCTATCTCTCCACCTGGACAGCAATTATAATGGCAGAAACAGTCTAAGGTGACTACTGCATTTTGTAACTCTGAAGTTTATTTGAAAAAGACAGCTTCCAGGAAACAGTTTGGCTGATAAATTGCAGTTAATTTCTATCCGTTTCAGCTATCAGCATGGTGGCAGCTACCTATCTCCTACCTGCCCTCAGCCACATAGCAGGCATTTGAGACAGCAACCCACATTTCTGGCATGACCTGCTGGAGCCAGAAGAGGTAACAAAGACTTTGTCCTCTAAATATCAGGATTCTCTGTTTTGCTATGAATTTCTACTTTATATTACTAAGGAGAAGGCATGGAGGCTATATGCCATTTTTTCAACCCTCACCAGCTAAATTAGCTTCCAAGAGATTTAATTAGAGGAATATTTCCTGTTGTTTTGGACATTCGAAACAACCCAATATATGGTGGAATTTAGAAAGCATGTCCAGGTGTAAAAGGGAGGTCAGTTTTTCACCTCCTTAGTAGGGGCAAACCTCCTTTCCCACTACTATGCCTTTGTCTGTTCTGTGAGTCCCCTTTACTACTCACACAAAACACTCTACTTCTGGTCAGCAAATGTGTGGAGGTTTGTCTCCACACTAAGCAATTCTCTTGGACATTAGCTGGGTGTCCTATAATTTAATTTATGTCTGACACTATCTACCCAGAGGTATAGTGGCATCAGATCCCACAGGTTAACAGCTCAGTCCCACAAGACTGCCTCCCCCAACCCTCACCTGCCACATACATGTCAGATGCCAGTAGCAGGCCTGGGTAATCACCTGTGCTTCTGATCAACTGGCTAGATTAGAGTTTCCAAAGATCACTACCCCCTCCTTGGGTTTGACCAACTAGAGCAGCACATAGAACTCAGGGAAACACTTATTTATGATTACCAGCTTATTAAAGGATGTGATAAAGGATGCAGATGAACAGACAGATGAAGAGATGCATAGGGTAAGGTCTGGGGGGTCCCAAGTGCAGGAACTTCAGTCCCCATGGGCTGTCACTCTCCTGGGATGTGGATGTGTTCACCAACCTGGAAGCTCCCTGAGTGCCATATTATTGGGATTTCAGGGAGGCTTCCTCAGGTAGTCATGATCAAATAACTCAATTTCTAGCCTCTTTCCTCTCTCTGGAGGATGAAGGGTGGGGCTGAAATTTCCACCCTTCTAATCATGGCTTTTGTTTTTTCTTGTTATTAGTCCCCCACCCAGAAGCCCACTCAGAGCTGCATCAATAAAACAAGAATGTGTTCCTACTGCTCTCATCACTTAGGAATTTACAAAGGTTTTATGAGCCTGGTCAGAGATAGGGCCCAAGACAAATGTTAGAACAGTAGGTGCTCCTAGTGTTCTTACTACTGAGGAAATTACAGGCATTTTAGGAGCTCTGTGCTAGGAACCCTGGACAGAGAAAGGGGCAGGTTCAGAAAAGACCTGAAGAATTGTTCAGCAGAGAGACACCTCACAACAATAATAAAAAATAAACAAACAAAAGAAACTCCAGAAACTTTGTAGAAGAGAGAGAATCTAATTCACAGATTTACCACATTATAAAATTTGTTAAAAAACAAAATTCAACAGAGTAAATTGGAAAATCTAATTGACTCTATTAAGCAGTTGATGAATCAGGCAGTCTCCCATCCAGGAACCAGAAGGTCACCCTGAGGGTTGTCTAGATTGGAAGGCTTTTATAGGAAGAAGGGTGAGGCAAAGGAGTTATTAACAAAAGAAAATGAAGGATCATTTTTGGATCAGGACATCTTTTAGCGGGAAGGAAAGGGCAAGAGTTTTTATCATGCAGATTGCCTCTTCCTTGTATTGGGGGAGGGGGGGGAGAGAGGGTCTGTGTGAGAGGTTGCTTCACTGGTGTTGACCAGAAAATTCCAGACTAGTTGATTAAGATTAAATTTGTAGGAGAGCTTGAAACATCAATTAGATCAGATATTAAATTTAGGTTTGGTGGAATTCCATTGTGTAAATATACCACAGTTTCTTGATCCACTCATTTGCTGGTAGGCACTTAGGTTGCTTCCAACACTAAATTGTGCTGCTATGAACATTGGGGTGCATAGGTTCTTTCGAATTGGTGTTTCAGGGCTCTTAAAGTATAATTCCAGCAGTAGAATTGCTAGATCAAAAGGCAGTTCCATTTTTAGTTTTCTGTGGAAATTTCATACTGTTTTCCACCAGTCTTCATTCCCACCAACAGCGCACTAGGGTTCCCTTTTCTCCACATCCTCTCCAACACTTGTTTGTTGATTTGTTTATGATGGAACTAGAGAACATTATGCTAAGCAAAATAAGACAGGTGGTAAGGGACAAATACCATATGATTTCACCTTTAACTGAACATAATTAACAAAAGAAAAAAGTGAACAAAATATAACCAGAGACATTGAAATTAAGAACAATCTAACAATAGCCAGAGGGGAGGGGGGAAAGGACAGTGGGGAGAAGGGTTTTCAGGAACTACTATAAAGGACACATAGACAAAACGAAGGGGAGGATGGAAGGAAGGGAGGGAGTTGGGTTTAGCTGGGGTGGGGGGAGTGGTGGGTAGAAAATGCAGACAATTGTAACTGAACAACAACAAAGTAACGTATGAAACAAATGAAAAAAAAACACAGGGACTACTAAATCTTAAAAAAAAAGAAGAAAAAAATTTAGGTTAGGTTTTATGGTCTTTAGCACAAGTGACACCATTTTGGGCCTTGTAGCTTTCTCTTTAGCAAGTTATCCTTTTTGATCAAATTCCAAGCTTAACTGAGAAATATAATTTAAAAAAATTAAGGAATTGGTGTCACTCTCAGTTACTGCTCTGCAGTTCTGTTGATCCTTGGTGTGGCATGATAGTTTTGCTTAATCTCCATGATATTCACAAGTGACAGATCCAGATTCACAATCCTCAAATCAGTCATTCTCTTCATTCCCTCTTTGTTGTTCAGTGTTAGGGAGGTCATTTGCTTTGTAGTTAGCAACTGCAAACATGCCTTTAAAGCTTTTGGGAACACAATACCAGGGAGATATTTTGATAACAACAAGCAGTATAATTCCCAGTGTTTGGAGTGCACTTCAGAGCCACAGTCCCCAAGACCCTACCAGTCAAAGAAAGATCCATGTGAAGAAGTCATTCTTTTAAGTCAAATGGCTTCCTCAATGAACTTATGTAACTGATTTTCAACTTCCCCAAAAGTGTTGATCCAGATATAGCAGGTGGTATTGGCCACAACACAGACATCTCCTTGCTCAGTAGAGAGTATAAGGATCTTTGCTGGGCAGCTAATGCCTTAGCAACAGAATCTGCAGTGTCTCCAAGGGTTAAGAAGGGTTTTCTGTTTATATTCCCATTTGTTTCTATTCCTAACCAGAAAAATATGGCCCTTGCAAAGGAAGTGATTCCTTAATGATGAATGGTAGGGTCTTTCTAGAACAGATAGGGGCACAGTTAAATAATTTAAAAGGCATTGGCCAGCTGGAAAAAAGCCATTCATAGATCCAAGGAGAATAACACCTTCCACAGACAAAGATAAATCCTGCCAGGGCACAATTGCCCATTCAAAGCAGGGGTCAATTAGGTTTTCTCCTCACCAGAAATAAAAAGTTCTAAATTCCAGAGCATACCCCCTTAACAATCTGTCTGAGAGATACAGAGAGATGATGGCATTATCTTTCCAAGTTAATGCCAGAATAAAGGAAAGGCTTCATGTTTAGTTGAAGTAGAAAACCTTGATCAGCATTTTGGGAATAAGAAGTGTATATGGATGTCAGGTACTTCTCTTCCTAGACAATTTGATTTGGTTTCCAGCATTTGTGCAAGACCAGGTGTCAGGTGGGGTCTTCTTCAGTTGTGGTTGAAGTCAGGCTGTCATCTGGGCAATCAGGAAGACCTGAGGTAGTCCCTTCCAAGGAGCTTAGTGATTCCCAATTGGAAAGATTGGTGAAAATTGGAAACTTTAGTTTGGTGAGTTGTAGTCAGATATTTTAGAAAATTAAAATTCAGGATACAGTCCAATTTATACTTATATAATAAAACCTTTTGAATATAATATCTATAAAGACACTAAAAATATTTTACTGCTAAAAATTGCTAACCATGATCTGAACTTTCAGCAAGTTATAATCTTTTTGCTGGTGGGAGGGTCTTACCTTGATGTTGATGGCATCTGACCAATTAGTGTAGTGATGGTTGAAGGCTGAGGTGGGTGTGGAGATTTATAAAATAAGACGACAATAAAGTTTTCCACATTGAGTGACTCTTTCTTTCATGAATGATTTTCCTGTAGCATGTGATGCTGTTTGATAGCATTTTACTCACTGTAGAACTTCTAAAACCCAGAGTCAATCCTCTCAAACCCAACTTTACCAACTAAGTTTAAGTAATATTCTAAATCCCTTGTTGTAATTTCAAACATTTTCACACCTCCACACCAGGAATAAATTCTGTCTCAACAAACCACTCTTATTGCTTATCCATAAAAAACAACTCTTCATCCATTCTACTTCTGCAGAAAAGACTCTCATTGCCAGATTTTCACTATCCTGATGCCCTCTAGCACAATAACAGTCTGCTGTTAAATCAGAGAAACTAATATGGGTAAATAGTGGCTATAAATTAAACAAATACTCAGGGTTATGGAAAACCCAAGATGTCCATTTATTCCTTTAAGGCTCCTTGACAAATCTACTTTTCAGTTTTTGTATTACTTCATTTACCATAGTGCATTTAAGCGGACTTCATTCAACTGTCCCTTAGTATACATTATTAATATGTTCTTGTTGTTGTACGTATGTTTTCCAAATGGGTTGAAGACTTCCCCTGCTGTGAGGCTGATGCCTGCACAGTGGCAATGTAACTGTTAGAAAATTTGCTTCCCATTTTGGATATACCTTCCACAATCTCCAGTGATAGAGACACTCACCTCACTGAACAAATCATACAAGCCCTGGAAACTTCTTAGCATTTCTTTGTCCATCTCACCCTCAATCATCAGGCAAGGCTGACGGAACTAATGAGAAAAATGGATTCAAGGAGAGTAAGTCAATTACATGGGATGGCATCAGCTGAGGAGGATTCCTAATGCTGTCTGTGTCTATACATATCTCTCTCAAACATGGCATTCCACTCAAAGCCTTGTGCTGGTAATGTAACTAATGTTACATTAATTTCCTTCCATATTAAGTGGAATTATTAACCCTCAGAAACCTTAATTTCTCATAAAAAGCTAAAAGTAAGCAACTATAAATTGTTATATCTCATAGGTTGATATATCTATAGGTTGGCAAAATCATTTAATGACTTCTAGAAACACAGGCTTTCTTATTGACAAATATATTTTATAATTTTTAGAAGTATATGCTTTCTCAACAAAGTATAAAATATTTTATTAACAAATCCTAATTTGTCTTTTAGTTTCTTTCTAATAAGAAACCAAAAGTGGATAAACCTATGTTCAGTAATTAAGATTTTAATGTTTTATCTTATTTGGAAATGGTCTAGATATTTGATGACTATCCATCATTTAATTTAGCTAGCAAACTTTTAAGTTTCAATTTACCAGAAATTGAGGAAACTAGTTAAGTACATATAAATATAATTATTGGTTAAAAATTTACATAAAACTTTTTAATTTTATTTACATCTACTTAATTTATTAGTTCTCAACAATTATGTTTAGATTACCCATGAAAACTTCATGAGACATTGGACAAAATAAAAGTATTACATAAAATGTTTATAATTCTAAAAACAGGTCTTTTTACATTAACTAAATCAACAACTTAAATTAGCTTTAATACCAAATTTAATATCCAGAACACATATGCATATATAAACAACTGCAAACAAAGACCAGATAGTTTTGTTTTAACATTTAAGCCATGAGAAATATAGAACAATGTAAAACTCACTAGTTTATAAATAACAGTTGAAATCAATTAGGATGACTTGTTCAGATGACTAAAGCTTTTACTACTTGTGAAAAAGACTTTTAAGACTTCTATTTGTCCTTGACAAGCAATTTTTAAGGATGCTTGCAATTGGGTGGCTAGATTTAGAATGGGGAGCCTGTTTTTCTTTTTGTGCAACTAAAAAGCTCTCCTTTACCTTTTTTTTTCCTTTGGCTTCAGGCTCAGGCTCAGGAAATTGTAGACTTTTGCATTCCTGATTATTTGCAAGAGGGCCTGGGGAGGTGCTGAGGAGGCCTAAAAATTTCTATGAGACTTTGAATATTAGCTTTCAATTCTGCCAAATTTTTTATTATAGAGTTATTAAATTTTTTAAACATCAGTTATATTTTAGACAGGACAAACAGTAAGAAATGGTTTTGAAGCCCTGCTCAGATGGCAAAACAATTTTATAGGATCCTTTTAGAACGCTTTTTTAAGTCGTTTTGTCTTTTAGAAGCTTCAGCATACCAACGGAAGAATGAATTCCATTGTCTCTCAGAGATTGGTAATCCTTTATAGGGGAAAGGGCAGAGGTGGGGGGAGGCTCTTAAGGTGAATTTAACTAAAACAAAGGTTTGCCAGGATGGCCATTAGAGGTTTAAATTATTTTGGCTAAGTCAGTCCATTTTATTAAAAAGGCACAAGAGGAGGAACCAGATTGTTTATACATGTATGTAACCAGCCTGAGTTCCCAAGGAAAAGACTTCAGATGAAGGTCCCATGTTAAAGAAAAATTGCCCTGAGAGATGGCATAATGGGGAAAAAAGACAAAGAAGTGCCAAGTGTAAGTCCCGGGCAATTTTCCGTGCTTCTGACCCACTGACTACAGCTGGCCCCGTTGCAAGCCCTGGGTAAATTCCTGTGCTTCTGGCCTGCTGTGGGGAATCCCCAATCTAGACTGGCTGCCAAATTTATGCTGATTTTGTCACCTTAGCTGTAGGACCCCAGCTGTTGAAATCTTGTGTACTTATGTTTCCATTTCAGTTTGAGAAAAACAAAAAAGAAGGAAAGGGGCTAGAATAACAAAAAACTGACCAGAGCTGGCCTGAACCAAGATGGCATTGAATCTGACCTTCAGAAGACCCTGAAACTCATTATGTCCTAATTATAGTATATTAGAATACTAATAGACACACCCACTAGTGGCATGACAGATTCAGCTGGGACCATATAAGGAAAGGAGTGGGGTAGTGCCTGAATTCCAAGAAGGGATCAGCCCATTACAAGAAGATTAATGCATATGCCTCCTCCTCATTTTGTTACCCCTATGACAATCTCCCCCAGATTTCTTTAGAAAGAAAAGTTGATCTGTGAGTTCAATCTCTGTAGCTCCATTCTTTGACTATTAAATACAGCCTGTGCTGCTGAATGCTCAGCTTCAGTTTCATTTTTGGCTAGGTGACATTGAAAGAAAAAGAACCTTTTAGAAGGACAGAGGGTCTTTCCAGGAGATTGGATTTCCACAGTAGGGGCCTGTGCCGTCTAAACTGGTAACAATATGGGCCCCTTCCAGATGGCAGGGTATGAAGAGAGTATTCTCATAGGTCAAACCTCAACTCTCAAGAATAAAGAAAAACTTCATTTGATTCAAACTCCAGTAAATTTCCTTGTTATGACAAAAATGACATAGAAAACAAAGAGAAGAAATGAAAGAGTATGTAACAAAAATGAGAACTTACCCAACTGGGGAAAAGAAAACTCCAATGAACTGCTTACACCCAGGGCACTTCTTACAAGTATCAGAGCCATGAAAGTAACCACTTCTGAAGGTTACTTCATAATACCCAAGGGAAGAATACATCAAGAAGACATAAACATTGTAAATATATATGCACCCAACATAGGAGCACCCAAATACATAAAGAAAATCGACTTTAAGATATTGACAGCAACACAATTATAGTGGGGGATTTTAACACCCCACTCTCAAAAATGGACAGATCTTCCAAACAAAATATCAACAAAGATATCGTGGCATTGAACAATACCCTAAACGAAATGGACTTGACTGATCTATTTAGAGCCCTCCATCCCAAAGAAGCTAAATACACATTCTTTTCAAATGCACACGGAACATTTTCAAAGATAGAACACATGATAGGAAACAAAACAAGCCTCAACAAATTCAAGAACATTGATATATATCAAGCAGTTTCTCCAACCACAAGGTACTGAAACTAGAAACCAATCCCAAGGAAAAACCCCCAAAACACTTGAAGCGATTTTCAAACCTCACTTAAACACCCAGCTGTCTGACTGAAGAACGCAGAACCCGGCTCTCCTGGCTATGGACAACGCATAAAAACCTGAAGTGTGCAGAACCCGGCTCTCCTGGCCAGCTAAGGACATGCTTAAACACACTGCAAACGGCTCATCGAAACCCGAGAAATAATCATGCACAGAAACAGTTTTCTGTGCAACTAAAATTTGTAAAGAAGCGAGTCACCACTCTCCAAGTCGTGAGCTCCCAGCTAACCCCCTCGTGGGGAGAGCCTGTGCCCTTGTCCCAGTGAGTTTTATTCTTGAATACCAATACAGTTTGCAAATTACAAGTAGTTAGCTTTTGAAAGGTGCTAGCAGATTTCCTACTGGGATGCTAAGCCAGAGATTTTGGGATTTTATCATTTAAAAAGACTACAGGACTTAAAGCTTAGATGTGTTTCCTGCCCGTGACTTCATATTCTAATTAAAGAGCATCCTCCAGCAAGCAGATCTCACAGGGTCTTTCATATTCTATGTCTTAGGCCTGATTACTCGGGGGGTCTACCGTCTCCGGTCTGAGCTGGCCCCTTTGGCTGTTTGCTAAGCCCTGAGAAGGGCTGGAGACAGAGGCAGCAAGGAGACTTGGATTTCTCATATCTAAGTACAAAGACTCAGGCTAAGAGGGGGCAGGGGTAGATGTCGATCACCACTTCCTTTCCACAGCCCCTTCATTTATTTCCACAGTCTCATGAGTCTTAATCCACAGGCCTTTATGAGATCAGCTCCTGGCTTAGGTCGCTCCTCCCTGAGGAGTCTTACCCATCATTGGAAACTGATCTAGCATTTAAAGGCCAGGCACAAAACAGGCAGCGTTCATGCCAGGGGAATAAGTTTTGTCTTTTTAGTGGCTGGCCCGGAGGTCTCTCACTCAGCCTAAGTCACAGGGGGTCACAGCTTCCTGAGACCAGGCAGAGTGGCCCCTAACAAACACTCAAAATCATAGAGATTAAACAGCATGCTATTAAACAATAAATGGGTCAAGGATGAAATTAGGGAAGAAATCAAAAGGTTTCTGGAAACAAATGAAAATGAATTTACAACAACCCAAAACTTATGGGACACAGCAAAGGCAGTATTGAGAGGGAAGTTCATAGCGGTACAGGCCTACCTAAAAAAGATAGAAATAGTTCAAATAAACAACCTAACCCTATGCCTACAAGACCTCGAAGAATGACAACACAGACAGCCTAGAGCAAGTAGAAAGAAGGAAATAACCAAGATCAGAGCAGAATTAAATGACAGAGACTAAAAGCACAATTCTAAGGATAAATGAATCAGGGGGTTGGATCTTTGAAAAGATAAACAAAATTGACAAGCCTTTAAGCAGACTCATCAAGAAAAAAAGAGAGAAGACCCAAATAAACACAATCAGATATGAAAGAGGAGAGATGATAACTGATACCACAGAAATGCAAAGGATTGTAAGAAATTACTACGAAGAACTGTATGCCAAGAAATTTGAAAACCTAGGTGAAATGGACAAATTTCTAGAAAACTATAATCTTCCAAAACTCAAAGAGGAAGAAGCAGAAAGCCTGAACAGACCAATAACAGCAAATGAAATTAAAGCAGTAATAAAAGAACTCCCGACACACAAAAGCCCTGGACCAGATGGTTTCACAGAAGAATTCTACAAAACATTTAAGGAAGAGCTAACCCCTATCCTTCACAGACTATTAAAAAAAAATCCAAAAAGATGGAAGACTCCCAAACCCTTTTTATGAGGCCAGCATCATCCTAATCCCAAAACCAGATAAACACACAACAAAGAAAGAAAACTCCAGGCCAATATCGCTGATGAACACAGACACTAAAATCCTCAACAAAATACTGGCAAACTACATCCAACAATACATTAAAAAGATTATACACCATGACCAAGTGGGATTCATCTCAGGGATGCAAAGATGGTACAATATTTGCAAATCAGTAAATGTAACACATCACATAAACAAAAACAAAGACAAAAATCACATGACCACATCAATAGATGCAGAAAAAACATTTGATAAGGTACAGCACCCATTTATGATAAAAACACTCAGCAAAGTGGGAATAGAGGGAGCATTCCTCAACATAATAAAGGCCATATATGAGAGACCTACAGCCAACATCATACTCAATGGGCAAAATCTAAAATCTTTCCACTCAGATCAGGAATAAGACAAGTTTGTCCACTTTCACCACTTTTATTCAATATAGCATTGGAAGTTTTAGCCACAGCAATCAGACAAGAAAAAGAAATAAAAGGCATCCAAAGCAGAAAAGAGGAAACAAAACTGTCACTGTTTGCAGATGACATGATAGTGTACATAGAAAATCCTATAGACTCCGCCAAGAAACTGCTTGATCTAATAAATGAATTTGGCAAAACAGCAGGACATAAAGTCAATATCCAGAAATCAAAGGCATTTTTGTATACCAACAATGAAACAGCAGAAGCAGAAATCAAGAAAAAAATCCTATTAGATATAGCAGAAAGAAAAATAAAATACCTAGGAAAAAATGTAACCAAAGAGGTAAAAGACCTGTATTCAGAAAACTATATAAGACTGAAGAAAGAAATCAAGGAAGACACAAACAAATGGAAATATATACCGTGTTCATGGATTAAAAGAGTTAATATCATCAAAATGTCCATATTACCCAAAGTGATTTACAGATTCAATGCAATGCTTATTAAAGTACCAATAGCATATTTCACAGACATAGAACAAACACTTCAAAAATTTATATGGAACCATAAACGATCCCGAATAGCTGCTGCAATTTTGAGAAAGAAGAGTAAAGTAGGAGGGATCACAATACCTGACACTAAACTATACTACAAGGCCACTGTAATCAAAACAGCCTGGTACTGGCATAAAAACAGGCACATGGACCAATGGAACAGAACAGAGAGCCCAGAAATAAACCCAAGTCTCTACGGTCAACTAATATTTGACAAAGGGGGAAGAAGCATAAAATGGAGCAAAAATAGCTTCTTCAACAAATGGTCTTGGGAGATCTGGACAGCTATGTGCAAAAAAATGAAACTAGAGCACCAACTTATGCCTTACACAAAAATAAACCCAAGGTGGATAAAAGAGTTAAATATAAATCATTACACCTTTAAAGTCCTAGAGGAGAACATAGGCAGGAAAATCTCAGATATTTCACGCAGCAGTATTTTTTCTGACATGTCCCCTAGAGCAAGGGACATAACGGAAAGAATAAACAAATGGGACCTCATCAAAATAAAAAGCTTCTGCACAGCTAAAGAAAACAGTATTAAAATAAAAAGAGAACCAACTGTATGGGAAAACATATTTGCCAATGATACCTCATACAAGGGTTTAATCTCCAATATATATAAAGAATTTACATGACTCCACTCTAAGAAGACAAGCAACCCAATTAAAAAATGGGCAAAGGACTTGAACAGACACTTCTCCAAGGAGGACATACAGAGGATCCAGAGACACGTGAAAAGATGTTCAGTATCTCTAGCTATCGGAGAGATGCAAATTAAAACCACAGTGAGATACCACTTCACACCAGGCAGAATGGCCATCATAAACAAAGCAACAAACAAGTGTTGGAGAGGTTGTGGAGAAAAGGGGACCCTAGTGCATTGTTGGTGGGACTGCAGACTAGTACAACCACTATGGAAAACAGTACGGAACTTCCTCAGAAAACTTAAAATGGATCTGCCTTTTGACCCAGCAACTCCACTGCTGGGACTATATCCTAAGAACCCTGAAACACCAATCCAAAAGAACCTTTGCACCCCCATGTTCATAGCAGCACAATTTACAATACCAAGTGCTGGAAGCAACCTAGATGCCCATCAGTAAATGAATGGATCAAAAAACTCTGGTACATTTACACAATGGAATTCTATGCAGCAGAAAGAGAGAAGGAGCTCCTACCCTATGCAACATCATGGATACAACTGGAAAGCATTATGCTAAGCGAAATAAGCTAGACAGTGAAAGACAAATACCATATGATCTGACCTTTAACAGGAACCTAAACAACAAAACAAAGAAACAAGCAAAATATAGTCAAAGACACTGAAATAGAGGACAGGCTGACAGTGACCAGAGGAGAGAGAAGAGGGAATTTCAGGGGAAAAGGGGAAGGGTTTACAGGAACAAATATAAAGGACATGTGGACAAAAACAAGGTAGGGGTGGAAATGGGAGGGAGGTGGGGAGGAATGGGTGGGTGGGCTGGAGTGGGAGTAAAGGACAGAAAACTGTAGTTGAACAATGATTAAAATAAAATTAAAAGAAAGAAAAACAAAAGCAGAACATACCAAAATGTATGTACAGTTATAAATAGTTAAAGTAAGCATTATGTTATATATATTTTATCCCAGTAAAGAAATGTGTAAGTCATATTGACCAGAATGGAATGACACCACTCCTTGCTGTGTAACAGGCCCTTACACACAATGGATCTGGAGAATGGGCATTTATCTTCCCCCTTTTCTCCACCGTCAAGCCTTGTCCCTGCCCTACTGTTCTCAAAAAGTCAGAGTTCAGAGGGACACTGCCTTTGGGGAGAGAGTTCATTCACCAGCTATTCAGTGTCATGTGACTTCCAGGGGAACCCAAGAAATGAATGGAGTGATGGGAAACTAAAAAACAGAAGTGGGTTCCTGTGAAAGACGACACAGGGCTAGAATGATTCTTAGGTTTCTCTTCTCCTTCTGACTTTATTTCTGGAGACTGCTAGCAGTGAGCCTCTGGCACTGAGCGGGCTGAATGGGCGTGTGACCTGGAAACACAGAGTGAAGACGAGTTCACTTGCAATTTTGTGGAGTCCCAGAAATCACTTAGGGAACTTTGAGGAGGAGCGTAGTGGGCAACTGAAAGATGAAGAAATAGATAATACACACTATTGCTGCATATATCATTGTGGACACCTGGATACACAGATCCAAAGAATTCTGTGTCATATTGTCTCCATGTTGGCTGAAGCAGGGGTGACAGATGGATCCCTGGGGACAGAGTAATGTAGTCAGGATGAAGTTAGGAGGGGTGATATCAGTGCTCAACTTGACTGTTTCCCCTGAGCTAAATTCAAATGCAAGTGGAGAGAGAGAACTTTCCCAGGTCAGTACATTTAGAACTATTGAAACTGTGCCACATTCTTGGTCAGGATTGCTTGAGTGGATATTTATGGGCTTGGGGGCTGGCAGCACCCATTCTCCTTCCCTAAACCGTCCCAATTTCCTATATCAATATTACTCTTCCTTATTGTCCATTATTCAGTCCCCCATAGTTATAATCAGAGGCTTTGCAGTAACCCAGCCAAGGGGTAGGCACACAAAACTAGGTAAATGACATGATCCTTTTCTGGTATTTGAGTGTAAGCAGAGGGACAATAGCCTAAAATAGTTGGTGTTTTAGTCCTTCCTAGCAGTTGTCTGGAACTGGCATTCCTGCTACCTTAAACCCTCTAACATGACTTCCTTTTCTTAGCCCAGTTGTTTTTTCAAATGTGGAAGTCCCCAACATTCTTCCAAAACATTTTTTCTTGCTAAGTTGGCTAGATTTGGTTTCTATCGTATATAAATAAATAACCTAGGCTCCCCAGACCTGTACAAAGGCCTTTCAGGGCCATCTGACCATCCTTCTGCTCATATCTCAGGTCTGTGTGCTTGTCATTCTGGATTCCCAGTGATGGGGTAAGGTACCCTCTGTAACAGTGTTAGCCTCTTGGGACTCAACAAGCCAGAACTCAGTCCAGAGGGAGAGAAGGCACACAGCTTTCAGAAATCATGTGGCTAATTTACTTCCAAATAACCCAATTCACTTCCCAACTCAAATCTAATAACTATTGATCCTTCTCTTGTCAGTTGCCCATCTTACCTATTTCTGAAAGAAACAACTTTTTCCGTTGTAAAATAGCATCAAGCAAACTTTTTGAACACAGAACAACAGTCAACTGTCAGTGAGTAATGTTCCTCTTAAAGTCCCTAAGAAAAGACTCAGAGGCAGAAACCTTCCCTCTTGCAGCTCATAACTTAGTATCAAGAAGAGAATGCTCAAAAAACCCTAGGTGAGGCATTTTCTATTTAGTTATGACTGACTTGTGTTTGGACCCCCTTTCAATGTTTAAAGCCTTTCCCACCTTTCGAGATTTAATGGGAGGTAGAAACCATGCTTTACTCAAGAGGTTAAAGAGTCTAGTTGCCTGAGTTCCCAGACTAACTTGCAGCTAGGGTTGGGCATGTAGCCAACTGGACACAGCAGAGAAGGGGCAACAGCTATGGCAATGACGAGGGTCCTATGTCAACCTTTCCAGTTAACAGGAGATGGGTCCTCACTGAATGGGTTCTGTGCACAATTTCAACTCTGGCCTGCTATCCCTGTCCCTTATTTTTTTTCCCAATCCTGACTCAGTAGTCTTATCAGCAATTCTGTGAGCCCCCAATAGTCTTCTAGTAATTTCCTTCTCAGCTAGATTTCCTTTTGGTTGCTTACAATGACTATTGCATTCTGATGAAGAGAGCAAGAGGTGCAGCCAGCAATCCAGACCTTCAGGAAGACAAGGTGTTTAGATTTGGGGAGAATAATAAGATTCAAGTGCCTTTTTTTTGCTTGGCAAATAAGGGTCTCTGGAATTGTGCCAGCACCTCTCCCCTGGGCAGTTTCTTACTGCCTTCTCCTCTACCTACCCATGTTTCTTCGGTAATCCTGAATAACTACAGTTTACTAAGGCTATTTTTTCAGCTTAAAGACTTTATCACTCCTAAATCCCATCTGATGAATGATTGTCAGTCAGCCTAAGGGCACCTTTTCTATGAAGTCTACTGCTAAGTAGAATTGACCCCCCCACACGCACACATTCTACTCACCTTTTCAATGCATATTCTGTACAGAGATTCATCAAGAGCACAAATAACTCCACAGCAGTTTTGTTTATTGGTCTCCTCCATAAACTGTAAGATCCCCAAGAGCAGGAACCACACATTATGATTTCTTTAATCCCACTTCCACTGAGAATGAGGAAATGACTGGGAAACATGCAGATTCTGAGAGGCAGCTCTACACAGCATTCCAGTGGCACCAGGAACTGGGTGTGTCCCCCAGAGATATGTGGAAGAAGACAGGAGGAAAAGGAAGACCTGAAGCTCTTTTATTTTCTTATGGACTATGTTAGATTGGATCACAAAGAATGGAAATCCAGAAAGGCTTTGTGAGAGACTGTTTTATTTTTATTCAGCACAAAAAAAAAAATATCTGGTAAGATTGTAAGCAATTTTATGGCCAATTCCATCTGAGAAATTAAGGGTGTGCATAAGGGCATTTCTAGCCATCTGAAGCCAAACTCTGCCCTTCCCACCATTTTGATCTCTTTTGAATGGGAAGGTGTGTAATAAGCAATAAAATCTTGACCCCTTTGTCATTTGGTCTGACCCTTTGTACTTCTCTCTAGATGAGGCTGAAATCTGGGTGTTCATGATTCCAAGAACTGTGCCGAGTATGGTAAAACTATCTAAAACACAAATGCAAGGGGCTATATTATTGGTCTACAAAGTTCCCAAGCTGTTATTATTTCTTTGTGTCATTTCTGATCACAGAGGGGAGCTAACTAATGGTGATTGTGCAAACTGAATACAAATCAGAAAAGAAGTAAAGTGCTGATGCAGAGTTTTTCAGCGCTGGGTGGAGAGAACGGAAGTAACTGCATTTCCGTAGACTTACTTTCAAATGGTCAATTTTATAGAATCACTTCACCAGGATGAGGAAGTGGACATTTACATTTTGGGCATTTACAAGTGTTCATTCTTCACGACCATCCCCTTTAAATGCAAAATCATTGCTGCTTTTTTCCAGATGAAGAAACTGAGGCCCAGGGCCATTAAAAGACATGTATTGAAGGTCATACACCCAGGTCCATCTGACTGCAGAGACCAGAAGTGTCTACTACATGCCCACCAAATACTGGAGTCCTTGGGTACTGAAGGGGACCTGTTATTTAAATAGTGCATTCACGAGAGCTTTTGTCTGGAGCAATGGAACTGATGTTATCCATTGTAAAAAATACAAAGAACCAGGATCTTGTGAGCCCACAGGAAAATTGTGAAATATGTAATAAATATCTTCGATGCCCTTTCTCCTACTTGATGTCCTTGCTTTCCCACTGAAAAAAGGCTGTGCACTCAGCACTTCCACAGCCAAAATTTACACTAAAGAGGTATAGAAGGCACTGTTTCCAAAACATCTTGTAGCGTGGTCTATAATAGCAAAAATCTAGAAGGAGTCTGAATAGCCTTCAGTAGGGGACACAATCAATAAATTATAAAATCTTACACAGCCATTAACAAGATAGATCTGATTATGTTAATTAGGAGAGAATTACATAAGTTATTATAAGGAAAGAAAAGAGGGGCAGAACAAATAAACGTGATGATTCCAGTGATGTAAATGAAAAAGTATATGCATAGGCACACAATATGATAGGTTATTTAAAAAATAAAAAAGTTTTGAGAAGCAGAATAGTACACAAAGACCTTTCACACAAAAACAGTGGTTATCTTGAGAAAAGAAACTGAGAGGGAGAGGAATAGAATTTTTAAATCATTATTATTTTTATTTTTTAGTATTATTATAGTTTTTAAAAATTACTATTTGAGTCAAGAAGAATAAGCAACAACAACTTTTCTGTTTACTAACAAATAAGGTGGGAAAATGCAGGCATTTTAAAAGCATCATTTCATAAAAAAAATTGCTAATCTTAATGACATGTTTATATTATCTTTGCACTGTCCTAAGTTTTATGTATTCTAATATATTTAATCCAGATGGTAGGAAGGCTGTGAAATTGGTATCACTGTTACCTTCATTTTGCAGATAAGAAAATCTGGATCTGAGAAGTTACATAACTTGCCTAAAGCTTCATAGCAATTAACTCACAGAGTAAAGGTTTGAGCTCAGGCACTCAGGCTCCCAAGTTCAGGCTCATAACTACTGCACACACTGCCTTCTGAAACAACACAATATACGCATATAAAATGAAAAGGAAAAATTTATAAAAGGTTAATATCTAAAAAGGAGAAGTCCACTATCCCACACTTCCTCCTCACAAGTAAAACTTTCAAAATCTTCTAGTTATTTCTTCTGATTATCTATATTTCTTTTTCAATATATTTTATTGATTATGCTATTACAGTTGTCCCATTTCCATCCCATTATTCCCCTCCACCTTGCAGCCCTCCCACCTGCATTCCTCCCCTCCCAGTTCATGTCCATGGGTTATACATATAAGTTCTTTGGCTTCTACATTTCCTATACTATTCTTAACCTTCCCCTGTCCATTTTGTACCTACAATTTATGCTTCTTATTCCCTGTACCTTTTACACCATTCTCCCCCACTCCCCACTGATAACCCTCCATATGATCTCCATTTCTGTGATTCTGTTCCTGTTCTGGTTGTCTGATTAGTTGTTTTTTTGTTTTTGTTTTTCGTTTTTTTTTAGGTTCAGCTGTTGATAGTTGTGAGTTTGTTGTGATTTTACTGTTCATAGTTTTTGATATTCTTCTCTTCCTTATATGAATCCCTTTAACATTTCATATAATAAGGGCTTGGTGATGATGAATTCCTTTTGTTTGACCTTATCTGGGAAGCACTTTACCTGCCCTTCCATTCTAAATGATAGCTTTGCTGGGTAGAGTAATCTTGTATGTAGGTCCTTGCCTTTCATGACTTCAAACACTTCTTTCCAGCTCCTTCTTGCCTCCCATGAACTGGGAAGGGAGGAATGCAAGTGGGAGGGCTGCAAGGTGGAGGGGTATAATGGGACGGAAATGGGACAACTGTAATAGCATAATCAATAAAATATATTGAAAAAGAAATATAGATAATCAGAAGAAATAGCTAGAAGATTTTGAAAGTTTTACTTGTGAGGAGGAAGTGTGGGATAGTGGACTTCTCCTTTTTAGATATTAACCTTTTATAAATTTTTCCTTTAAGAAATCAGCTGATAGTCTTTTGGGAACTCCTTTGTAGGCGACTGTCTCCTTTTCTCTGGCTGCTTTTAAGATTCTCTCCTTCTCTTTTATCTTGGGTAATGTAATGTGCCTTGGTGTGAGCTTCCTTGGATCCAACTTCTTTGGGACTCTCTGAGCTTCCTGGACTTCCTGGAAGTCTATTTCCTTTGCCAGAGTGGGGAAGTTCTCCTTCATTATTTTTTCAAGTAAGTTTTCAATTTCTTGCTCTTCTTCTTCTCCTTCTGGCACCCCTATGATTCGGATATTGGAACATTTAAAGTTTTCCTGGAGGTTCCCAAGCCTCTCCTCATATTTTTGAATTCTTGTTTTTTAATTGTTTTCTGGTTGGATGTTTAATCATACTTCTTCTCCAAGTTGTTTATATGAGTTCTCATTTCCTTCCTATCACTGTTGGTTCCCTGTGCATTTTCCTTTAATTCACTTTTTATAGCCTTCACTCTTTCCTCTATTTTGCGACCATACATAGCCATTTCTGTGTGCACGCTGATTACCAGTGTTTTGAACTGTGCATCTGATACATTGGCTATCTCTTCATTGTTTAGTTGTATTTTTCCTGAAGCTTTGATCTGTTCTTTCATTTGGGCCATAATCTTTTGTCTTGACATGCTTATTATGTAGTAAGGGGCAGAGCCTTCGGTATTCACCAGGGAGGGGCAACCCAGGATGCTGCCCTGTGGCACTTGACATGGGGGAGGCATCCAAAAGGGAACAATACCACTTGCTGGGCTCTTGGCAGGCTTCTCAGAGGCTTTAAGTCACTTCCTCCACTGCCCACAAGCAAATTGGATCTTTCTGGTGTTGATTCCTGGGGTGGGGGGGATAGTTTTGTGTATGTTTTAGGATCCTGTGGGTCTTTCCAAAGAACTCTCCTGTGAGGCTGGGAGTTCCTCCCACTGCTGCTACCTCCACAGGTTTTTTCAGTCAGAGGTTTTGAGACTTCATTTCCCATGCTGAAACTCTGGGTTGTACAGTCTGCCTAACTCCCTAGTTGTTCCTCCCAGTTTATCTGCACACAAATGTGGGACCACGGGCTCTGCCAGCCACCACCTCACCCTGTCCATGAGCCACTGCCTTTCCAGTAGTCCCTCCACCCCAGCTTCCTGTCTCCACCCCTCCCACCCTACCAGTTTGGATGAATGTTTCTTCTTTAACTACTCTTGGTTGTCAGATTTCCATAGAGTTCAACTTTTTGGCAGTTCTGGTTGCTTTTTGGTTTTAAATTTGTTCTTGTCCTTTTGGTTGTGGGAGGAGGCAAAGTATATCTACCTATGCCTCTGTTTTGGCTAGAAGTCCTCCATATTTCTTTGACAATATGTTTATTCTGCCATTTTTGATTTATGAATTCTAGAATGTAATCTATCGACTTCATGTTATAGAACATAAGGATTTGGCTCTCTTGTACTGCTACTCATTACTTCTTTTAATCCTGCTCTCAAAATTTAACTAAATCTGTAGTAAATATTTAAATATCCATGACCAAGTACATATGTTCATGGGCGAACCAAGTCATGTACTATGATTGCCTTTTCTTTCCTTTTTTTTTTCTGTCTTGACTTAATACTTGACTTATTTTTTTTCTACTGGCTTAGTTTCCTATGAATCCATCCTTAAGTTTTTCCAAATGTTCTAACACATCTGTTTTAAAACAATAAATATCAGTGTTCTTTTGTAATTTTTTTATTGTATTTTCCATTACCATTTACTCCTCTTATACTACCCTTCCCCCACAATCACCCCATTGTTGCCCATGCCCACGAGTCCTTTTCCCTCATTTCTCCACCCCTCCAGTCCATAAGTTCCCCACCTTAGCTGTCATCCTCCTCTTTACCTATGGCTCTCTTTCAATTTGCCTGTTAGTTCAATTTGTTAACTAGATTCCACATATGAGTGTAATCATATGGTATTTGTCTTTGTCTGGCTTATTTCACTTAGCATAATGTTTTCCAGGTCCATTCATACTGTCACAAAGAGTAACATTTTCTTCTTTTCTATGGCCGAGTAGTATTCAATTGTGTAAATGTCCCACAGTTGTTTTATCCACTCATCTACTGATGGACACTTGGGCTGCTTCCATATCTTGGTGACTATAAATAACACTGAAATGAATAGAGGGATGCTTATGTTCTTTTGAATTAGTGTATTGGATTCCTTCAGATATATTCCCAGAAGTGGGACCACTAGGTCCAAAGGCAGATCCATTTTTAACTTTTTGAGGTATCTGCATACTGCTTTCCACAGTGGCTGCACTAATCTGCATTCCCACCTACAAGAGCTGACATCCTTGCCAGCACTTGTTGTTTGTTGATTTATTGATGATAGCCATTCTGACAGATGTAAGACGATGTCTCATTGTGGTTTTAATTTACATTTCTTTGATGATTAGTGACATTGAGCATCTTTTCATATATCTATTAGCCATCTGTGTGTTCTCTTTGGAGAAGTGTCTATTCAGGTTCTTTGCCCATTTTTTTTAATTGGGTTGTTTTTGTGGTGTTGAGTTTTGTAAGTTCTTTATAAATTTTGGATATTAATCCCTCATCAGATGTATTGGTGAATATGTTCTTCCATTCTGTGGGCTGTCCTTTTATTTTGCTGAAGTTTTCCTTTGCTGTGATAGATATTAGTTTTCAAATGATCAAATATATTAAATACCCAATGAATTTTATTTTTCTAAGAGAACTTTCCCATGAATTTTTAAATCTAATTTTCTATGTTGCTTGAATTTTTTCATCATGAGTTTATACAGTATTCAAAATACTAAATGAGTGATAAAAAAGCAATTTTATTGAGATATAATTGCCATACTATAAACTGCACATGTTTAAATGTAGAATTTTGTGTTTGGCACATTTATAACCACAACAATCAAGACATTCATCATCTCAAAAATTTCCTTGGGCCCTTTTGTGTTGCCAACAACCTGTCTCTCTGTACAATCCACGTCCCCAAGCAACCACTGACCTACTTTGTATCTCTATAGGTTAGTTTGCATTTTCTAGAGTTTGTATAAATGGACTCATACAATATGCAGTCCATTTGTTTGGCTTCTTTCGTTTAGAATAATTATTCTGAAACTCATCGATGTTATTGCACACATCAGCTATTCATTCTTTTTATTACCTAGTAGTTTTCCATTTTATGGCTGTAACATAAATTGTTTATTCATTTGTTGATGGAAATTTAGGTTGTTTTCCATTTTGGGCTATTACTAATAAAGTTGTTATGAGTATTTGCATAAAGTATTTGTGGACATATATATCCCATTCTCTGGGCTAAATATCTAGAAATAAGATTGCTAAATCATGTGTTAGGTGCGTGTTTAACTTTTTAAATAATTGCCAAACTATTTTCTGCAACAGCTCTACCATTTTATATTCTCATCAGCAGTATATGAAGGTTTCAGTTCCTTCATGTCATTACCAATAGGGATGGTTAATTTTGTGTCAGTCTGACTCGATTAAGGGATGCCCATACACCTGGATGTGTCTAGGAGGTTTTCAAAAGAGATTAGCATTTGATTCAGTAACAGCAGAAGCAGAAATCAAGGAAAAAATCCCATTTGAAATAGCAAAAAGAAAAATAAAATACCTAGGAATAAACCTAACCAAAGAGGTAGAAGACCTGTATTCAGAAAACTATATACCACTGAGGAAAGAAATCAAGGAAGACACAACAAATGAAAACATATATCATGTTCATGGATTGGGAGAATTAATATCATTAAAATGTCCATACTACCCAAAGCAATTTACACATTCAATGCAATACCTATTAAAGTACCAATGGCTTATTTCACAGACATAGAACAAAAACTTCAAAAATTTATATGGAACCATAAATGACCCCGAATATCTACTGCAATGTTAAGAAAGAAGAGTAAAATAGGAGGGATCACAATACCTGACACTAAACTATACTACAAGGCCACTGTAATCAAAACAGCCTGGTACTGGCATAAGAACAGGCACATGGACCAATGGAACAGAACAGAGAGCCCAGAAATAAACCCAAGTCTCTATGGTCAATTGATATTTGACAAAGGAGGCAGCAACATAAAATGGAGTAAACATAGCCTCTTCAACAAATGGTGCTGGGAGAACTGGACAGCAACATGCAAAAAAATGAAACTAGAACACCAACTTACACCTTATACAAAAATAAATTCAAGATGGATAAAAGACTTAAATAAAAGCCGTGACACCATTAAAGTAGTAGAGGAGAACATAGGTAGGAAAATCTCAGATATATCACGCAAAAATTTTTTTACAAACACGTCCCCTACAGCAAGGGACATAAAGGAAAGAATAAACAAATGGGACCTCATCAAAATAAAAAGCTTCTGCACAGCTAAAGAAAACAGTATTAAAATAAAAAGAGAATCAACTGTATGGGAAAACATACTTGCCAATGATACCTCATACAAGGGTTTAATCTCCAAAATATATAAAGGACTTCCACGACTCCACTCTAAGAGGACAAGCAACCCAATTACAAAATGGGCAAAAGACTTGAACAGACACTTCTCCAAGGAGGACATACAGAAGATCCAAAATCACATGAAACAATGTTCAATATTACTAGCTATCAGAGAGATGCAGATTAAAACCACAATG